>CAHIKZ030001511.1:0-60000 GCA_903632075.3 Acanthosepion pharaonis | reverse complement strand
GATCTATCTCTGATATAGATGGGTATCCTATAAATATAACATCTACTTAACGATTAATTTCTTCATATATATATATATATATATATATATATAAGGATATATATATATATATATATATTCATATATTCATATATATATTCATATATATTAATTTTATTCATGCTATATATATTCAAGTATAAATATATATATATATATATTCATATATATATATATATATATATATATATTTTACTAAATGAATATATATATGATCCAGAGCCCTTTAAAAAAGGGTTGTAAAACAGAGAACTGATATTTATAAATAAAACCATTTGTTTTTATCTCGCAATATATTCCCGGCCTTTTATATATATATATATATATATATTCTATATATTTCTATTCGTTCAGATCCATGATCTTATTTCCATTTTGTGAGAACACAAATATGCATTTAAGTGCACTGATCCATGAATTAACTTCACGCTTGATTGGCGACGAAAAAAAAAACCCTGGATCAAATTGTTTATTTGCTTATTCCGTTGATTGGATTTTTTTTTCTAAAACAGACATAACCCTCAACTTGCCCCATTCTCTATCTTTTCCCTCCCCACCCATCTCTCTCTTCTCTCTCTCCTTCGGTGAGATGAACCTCCAGGCCAAGATGAGCCTTCGTTGCCAGGTATGCCTGATGCTAGATTCGACAAGATGACTCACCGGTTCTCCGTTTCCTCAATCTGAACCACTATCCCCAGTTTGAGGTGAATACACAAACGATATGCATAAGTATTTATTTATTTGGGGCTTTATCTCTTTTTATAAACATTTCATTATCCTGAGAAGATTTGACGTTAAAAATCACGTCTCAAAATAATGACAACAAAGATGGTTCATTATTTTATGTAACTGTCAACCTGGTATAAAAACTTCAAGCTTTTTTGTTACTGTTGAAGGTCGGTCCACTAAAATCCGTCTATTCTGTGATTATGACATGATGTAAATTTTTTTTTAAGTGTTGATATATTGAGTGTTCCAATTCAAATGAAATGACCGAATTTTGGTGAATAATTTTCAACGTTTTGGATAAGCACATATGCCCGTAAATTGTTGTTTTTTTCTCTTTTATTTTTTTGTCTCTTGGGCCTTATTTTCAGGTTATAAAAATTGTTAGAAAATCATTTGCTGAGAATTCTCATTTAAAAATGTTTTTATTGATCATCGGTGGAACCATTAACGGAAGTCTTTAGGAAAAAAACAACAAATGGTTAAAGACATCCAGAAAGGCAGTTAATAATTCGAAGACGCATAGAAAAAAAGTGATTTATTGATAGATTTGTTTTTACGTGTCAACCCATAATGTGTGTTATGTTCGTTTATATTTGGATCGTATTTCCTATTTTTCAACCGATTTATTTCTCAATATTCGCAGGAACGTAAAATTACTGGCAGTGGTTCCACAGTTTGATATGGCTCTAAAATCTCTACCAATTGTTTTGGCTTTTTGGCATTTGAAAAACACGAACATTATTGTTGGAAAGAATCAATTTGCAACTCATACTCCATCGGGTTATTATTATTCTTCGTTGGAACAATATTTTGTGTGTGTGTGTGTGTTTCTTCACCTGTGAAATTAAATGTGTTTCCTGTCCCATAGAAAATTAGATTTAACATGGCAGTCAATATTCTTTCTGATATTTCAACGAAATTTCCACTTTTTTTGTTAGGTTCTTGAAAATCATTTTTCTTGCACACTTTTTTTTCTTTTTATTTATATTCTTCAATATAGAAATGCTTTAAAAATCAAAGAAATCTTATATCCAGAAAGGCATTTAAAGACAAGGAAAATTGTTTGATTGATGGAATTGTTTTTTATCGGTTATCAACCCATTCTGATTTAAAAATAATGTTTTTTTTAGCGGCTCGGATTGAAAAATCGGATTAAGAGGTCGTGTACCAGTCAACCTCAATTATCTTCACTCATTTTTAATTTTCCTTTATGAAAGGTCGATCCTGATCTTCTCCCCACAAACTATGGGTAAATAGCAGGACAGACCGGGTTCTATATCCTTGGATGGCAACAGAAGTACTGCAGAAAGAAATGGCAACACGACTAGGAAAAAAAAGCCTCGTCCGTCATCCATCGAAAGTTAAATAATCGCCTGTTCTATTTACTGATTCCCTCCATCCATGAGAACTATGTATGTTTTTTTTTTTTTGTTTTTTTTTCAGCGTTTTTGGTCTTGTACAAATTAGAATACTATTAGGAATACATCTGGCAGCAATAGCTCTATTTTTTGCAAACCTAACTCTTGATAGAGGTAAGGATGAGGAGAAACAAAATGTAATAGATCCGCAGCGACTGTATCGTATATATGAGTTCCACATTAAGTTTGGTCAGTTGAGAAAGAAGATTACAGAAAAGAGAAAAGTTTACGGAGGTATGTGGGCGAGATAACAGTTAATCCTAGACTTGAACAGATTAAGATTATAAGGTAAGAGAAGCATCATTTAGTGGTTTGTATCAGTGAAAGCTACTCGAGTGGAATGACATCTCGCCAGGGAATACGAAAATTACATGCTGTTTTGCTCCAAAGCGCGTGACATGGCGCGTCTTAGCTGAATTAAAATAGAATGTGTTTGAAAAAAAGAATGTAGATCGTCTGAACACTTTCCATGGAAATAGTGATAGAGCAATGATAAGCCTGCGATATTTTTATTTGTAGGGTGAATATAATTTGTCATATCCGGACGCAGAGACCTTGTCCAGACAGGACAGTGAAGACAGAAGGGCTCTTGAATATATATAGCAACATTACTCAATTTTAGGCCTGATCTAGCTTTGTTAAGGTAGAGGATAGCAGGGGAGTCAAGTACTTCCTGGAGAACCCGCATGGAACCATCCATTTTTCCCGCGAAACTTTACGGATGGCTCAGATGTACGACCTTCAGTTGAGGTCTGGGTTGTGTTTAAAGTCCAGCAGGAGCTCAAGACAAAGGACATCCCGGTAGAAGAGTCTATTCATCGCGATATTTAACACATTCAGGCTCCGATCGGCGATGATCAGGTCTGGAACCGTTTACTTTTCAGTTTCTAAACTTGCTAGAATTCAAAATTGTTCACACGAACCCATTTTCGGGATTAATCATTTTTCTACCCCCGGATAAACTTTCACAAAGACAACATGTCGTAAGCCTACCGTCCGCTTTTGTTAAAAAATTGTTCAAGCGATTAATCATTTTTCCAGCAACGTTACAGATGGCTCAAACCAGTTCATATGGCTTTAAGTCCCAACAGGAACTCAAGACAAGGCATATCCCCAAGGAACACCCGTTCATCTCGATAGTCACTGATTCCATAGGTTCAACTGAAAATGACCAGGGCTAGAACCGCAACTTTTCACTGTCTCACTTGTCTGTTCAAAATTGTTCACAGGAACTTTACCGATTAATCATTTTTACTCGACAGATCTTTTCCCAAAGGCAACATGTTCCTATCGATATTCCTTTGTTCAAAATTGTTCATAGGAGTTTTCGGCGGTTATTCATTTCACTCTTTAGATGGAGGAAACCCAAAGGCAATATTGTTTAAAAGCGCATGATTATTTAGCGATTACCAATATATATATATATATATATATCCGTATATATATTCAAACCTTTATATATATATTATACGTCCACAGGGTCGAATCATTTCATCCCTTCATGTTATACTTTAAAATTATTCTAGCGTAGTCATCTTTTTCCTAAAATTTCTGCTTTCCCAATCACTTTAATCATAACTCTTTAGATACATCTGTTATCATATTTTATCTATCCTACCCATTTATAGATAATCTGCAAAAGGCCGTCTAATATTCTTCTTCGCTCACAGATTTTTGTCTTTTTAATTGGTGGAATGGGCTTCTAAAGATTAATATGTTAAAGAATACACTATCTTACTTTATACAATGCTTTTGGTACGGGGGATGTAACACGAATAAACGATCATGTCTATTTTCGATTCGTGATCGTCCAAGTTTTGCGCTTCAAAGAAATGCAAAGAACATTTACTGAAATTCGAACTCAGAGACAAGTTTCTCGTTCCATTATTTCTCCCCCAAGCTATCCATGCTTTTAGCCAGGCTCGACGTTGAAGAAATAAACTGTTTCGGACAAGAACTGTTGTTTCAACTTGATATGGCTATAAACCATCCTTCTCTCCTTCTACGTCCATCAGTGATCGAGCCTCATTCAGTAACTGTCCGTTTTAAACTCTTGGACCTTTTGTTGGGTAACAGATCTTAAAACCATAAAAAAATGTCAACTTAGGATCTATTGACCTATTCTATTTGGTGACGACAAAACAAGCATTTGAAAAATTAAGCTATTTGGGTAGCAGACTTAGAAATAACAAGGAAAATATGACCTAGAAATCTGAAAAGGTTGATTATTATTATTGTTGTTGTTGTTTTTTGTGTTATGTTGCCTGCTTTGCCGAATGGCGGAGCCAGGTCCAAACTAAATGGTCTTTAACCCCTTTTGGAGAATTGTCATTTAACTGATAGCAGTTTTCTTAGTGTTATGGTAAAAACACCCTATTCTATAGTTAAACCGAGTCTCCCACCTAATATAAGTAGGAGTAGGCGGGAGAAACGAATACTAGTCGATGTCGGACGACCGGCTGAACGGTTGAACTCTCTGCCTTCGGGCGGGGAGGAACCCGAACGAGGCTACGCCGAAGGGCGGAGTAAAACCGACCCTGAACCCGTTTATACGGGTTCAAAGGGTATATTTTGGCCGAGCCCACGGGCTCGGAGATCCCACGTTAAACCGGCCTTGTGCCACATGAAACCCTCGTGGGGGGGTGACTAAATGCTAGTTGATGTCGGATGACAGACGACAGTTAGTCGAATACGAAAAAGTATCAGCGACCACAACAAGATTACTCTGCGTAATACCTATTATATCAAGTTCCTAACGTTTTGTACGTCGAACCTATTTTAGGACCGATTTAGTACAAATACCAGCCTTCACTGCGTGGTTATTAAAGTTTGGGTGGCAACTATTCTTTAAAGATTTTTTTATGCAAATCACCAAACCGGCCATGTAGATCCTGGCTCTTTTAATATTAAGACAAAAAAAAAAAAAAAAAAAAAAAAATCTACCTTAGTTGCACTTTCGGTTGTGCCTCTTTAGGGAAAGCTATTTTCAAAAACAAATCCGCCTTTGTTGAATTTTAGGTTCTGTATCTTCAGGCAAAAGCTAAAAGAAGGTAACTTCAAAACCAAATTCACCTCTGCTGCCTTGCAGGTCCTGCCTCTTTGGGCAAATTGTAGAAGGTCACTTCAAATACAAATTAACCTCTGCTGCTTTGTAGGTCCTGACTCTTCAGGCCAAAGTTAGATGAAGGTAACATTTAAAACAAATCCACCTCTGCTGTCTTGTAGGTCCTGCCTCTTTAGGTAAATTCTAGAATAAGATAATTTCCCAAACAAATCCAGCTTTGACAAGGAAGACATCATGACGTCAACATGCCCGCTACAAACGGAACCGGCAAACCATTGCACTATTCTGCTTTGGATGTCGCTATTAATTACAATTGTGAAATGACGAGGAGTTGTGTCTACAGCGATACAAAATGTACTGACTGACTAAAATGAAGAATTATAAGATTTACATTTTTGATATTTGCTTGCATATATGCGTGCCTTGAAGGAAACAAAAATTATAAAGAAATTGGAGAATATGATACACATAGGAGAGACTGAAGTGAAAAGTATCATGACTTACCTAGCGAACATGAGTAAAGGTATGTCGTAGCAGAGTTTATGGGAGATAACAAAAAGGCAACATATATTAATAGCAAGAAAGGACTGGTAATCATGGAGCTATGATCATCAAAGTCCTGACGGGGCACGACACAGAAGTTCTGTGATTGTAAAATTGTCCTGGTTTTATTTATTCATCAAAACGCAACATAACATTGTTCACAACTGCATCTAAAATAATCAAAGAGTTAATCAATAACAACATATCAAAGCTTGAAGGTGGTATTTACTCTATCAAGAGCAGGAATTGCCAGAAAGAATAGGACGCAGAAAGAGGAAATATTTTCTTTGAGATTTCTCGGACATTCAAGCCAGTAAATATTGTTTATACTGTTTAATATGAACAGGAGCATTTCTATCTACAAATATGACGTATAAACAATATATATATATCACCTTTTTCCCTGTCGTGCGGCAAGGTCTTAGAGGTAGATTCTCCGACTGACGCCAATTCAGCCAGGTTTTGATCCTAGCTAGACGCAACCGGAGGTCTAACTACATTGATGAGCTGTGATAAAGGGAAACAGTCCGTCTGTGGATGACTATATATATATATATATATATATATATATATATATATATATATATATATATATTCCATATATATATCTTTAAAAATTACTTTTCATGTGATGGAGCACTGTTTTTTTCAAAACAAAAAATACTAAAGAACACAGGATTATTTACCTAACGTGTTTCTTTCCTATTTTTCATTCATCTGCATATATATATATATATATATATATATATATATATATATATATATATATATATATATATAAGACCTAAATGGAATTTTTTATTTTGAAATGCATTTTTTGTTAATCGAAATGTTCACCTAACATCTGGTAATTTTTTCGAATATGCAGAAACACATGGACACACACTCCCAAGGAACTCTTTGGACAATACACACACACACACACACACACACACACAAAATATATATATATATATATATATATATATATATATATGAATTAGAAAAAATTTTCATGAAAAAACTACATCGATTTCATCTATAAAAGAAGACGGATATTGTGCAAACAGACGATGTCATGTCTCGAGATAAAAACATGACATAATTGAACACCTCCCCCCCCTCATCCAAATCGCGGTGTTAAAAAAAAAAAAGAAAAAAAAAAGACTTACCGAAAGTCGAGAGCGTCCTAGAAAATGTGCAAAGATTAATATACACACTTCCTCCGGCCATTTACTTCTTACAATGAAACTTTCATTCAAGTATAACAATAACTTTGTGACGTGAATCTTCAATTAAGAAAAGCATGCGTGCATACATTGGTCTGTTTTCGATATATTTAGTTAAAAATTTTTAAATAAAAATATCATATATATATATATATATATATATATATATATATATATATTTATAAATGTGTGAACATTTTGTGTGTGTGCGTGAGTGTGTACAATGAGGTGTGTGCTATAAATATGTGAGTGCGTGTGTCAAATGTGCCTAGAGAAATTTTATTTTTAATCATGTTTAGGAATCGCAATCCAAAAGTAAATGAATATGTATAGCTTTTATAACTATTTATGTATGTATATAGTTTATCCTAGAAATCCCTTTGATACAAAAAAAGACAAACACATACGCATTTACACACACACATAAACAAACACACACATTTATATATATATATATATATATATATATATATATATATATATATACATATATATATATGAATTAATGTCCTGATGTACGTAGAAAATTTGTCAAAATATCCGTATATAATTTTAATTGAATGCATTTTTCTACATCAAATCTTATAAATGATACATCCTTTAAAAACAGACATCATCCTCCTCTCTTTTATATATATATATATATATATATATATATATATATATATATATATATATATATATATATATATATATATATATGCATATCACAGAAAGTTTAAAAATAAATATCTTTTGTCTCAGTCATTCAAATATCTATCTATCTATCTATCTATCTATCATCTATCTATCTATTAATCTATACACACACACATACACACACACACACACATTTATATATATATATATATATATATATATATATATATATATATATATATATATATAAATATAAATTAAATAAAAAAAATCATGGTGTGTGTGTGTTATTCCATTGGAATCGTAAATACGATACAATTCATTAGACCTCCAATGGAATAAATTATGACCATGGAATATTATTTTAAGCCTTTTTATTATATCCTTTCCTGTCCTAGACATTGAGTTCTACCTATATTCTTCCTTATTTAATTTTTTTTTCTAAAAATATATATTTATATGGGTATTTATATATTTTATATATGTATGTATATTTTCCACTAATATTATATATATATATATATATAGAACAGAATTAAATAATAAGATTTGGTATGTGTCCATTGTTTACTGAGAGTTTAAAGAATATAAAATATCTATCTGTCTCAGTATATATATATATATATATATATCATCACTAAATGCTTCATCTGTCATAACCTTCGGTATATTATTACCTATCTCCGCGTATGAATTATCAACTAAAAAAAATATATTTTTACTCACACAAACCAGATACGTCCAAGCATGACATCTAGATATGCATGCAATGGACAAGGTACGACAATTTATTTATTAAAGACATTTTTTTTATACGTTAACGTTGTTATTTTATAGATACAAGTATTTAAGCAAATGCTCTGTTTATGATAAACAGTATTAAATAACATTTACCGGCCTGAATGTCCGAGAAATTTTCATAGAAAATATTCGTTCTTTGACAGGATTCGAACCTGCATCCTATACGGAACCGTCATATACGCTGACGTGCCTTGACCGCTCGGCCACAAAGAACCTTACGTTCGGTAGCCAAGGTCGAATTTTACTGTTTATAAACTTCAATCTTCCATGAATCTCGTACATTCATAACTGCTCTGGCGTATCGAATGTAAACAAATGACGTCATATATTAAGAAAATGGACAAGGTCCGACAATTTATTTATTAAAGACATTTTTTATGTTTAACGTTGTTATTTTATAGATACAAGTATTTAAGCAAATGCTCTGTTTATGATAAACAGTATTAAATAACATTTACCGGCCTGAATGTCCGAAAATTTTCATAGAAATATTCGTTCTTTGACAGGATTCGAACCTGCATCCTATACGGAACCGTCATATACGCTGACGTCATTTTTAACATTACATCTGGCCACCATAAAGAACCTTTCGGTAGACAAGGTCGATTTTAGATTTTATTTAACAGTCAATCTTCCATGGCTACGTACATTCATAACTGCGGTCAAGGCACGTCATCAATGACGGTTCCGTATACGTCATATGTTCGAATCCTGTCAAAGAACGAATATTTTCTATGAAAATTTCTCGACATTCAGGCCGTTAAATGTTATTTAATACTGTTTATCATAAACAGAGCATTTGCTTAAATACTTGTATCTATAAATAACAACGTTAAACATAAAAATGTTTTAATAAATAAATTGTCGGACCTTGTCCATTTCTTAACATATATATATATATATAGATATATGTAGAGTAATGTAAGTAAAAGTTTGTTATTGAACTGATTGGTGTTATTTGCAGAAACGCGAATTCCGATTTTCCTAATCGCAAATGTCCGTCTACTCGTCAGGTGATATCAGCAATTGACTGCTTATATATATATATATATATATATATATAAGAAGTGTGGAAATTGATGTCAAATACGAGTGGAGCCATGGCCTGAAGATTCGTTCAAGTATGAAATCGCCACTCGGAATTAACATCGGCGTCCACGCCGCTTACATTTACACACGTTTTACCCTGTGCCTGTATCATTCGCATACTCTAAAACAGACAACATACATAGAAACACGCACACATACACACACAAATACACACACAATATATATATTGAATTAATTCAATTATTTACAAATACGTTTGTAGTTGCGGAGCCAACTACATAGGGAGAACAACTCAGCGATTAGACATGAGAATAAAGCAGCACGTTCCTACAAAAATTAGAAACCACACCTTGCCTTTGAATGGACTCGTCCCGAACACCTACAGTTCCGCCATATGCGAACATCTATTAAATAGCAGAGATTGTGCAGCCAAATTCAGTGTTGACTGGTTCACCGTATTGTCCCGGTCTCACTCTTTATTTCATCTGAGGGTTCTGGAGGCACTTTACATCGGGTCCCGCAATCCTTCCTTGTGCAAACAACGTGAGCGTTTGCTGGGACTCGCTGTCATCTGTCTCTAGTTCCTTCTGCATATATATATATATATATATATATATATATATATATATTTTCCCCATATCCTTATTGTACATTTTATATATATATATATTTTTGGAATTAATCTTGAATCTTTCTGTTGAAACCTGAAGAAAATTGAGCGAAACCGAAACTCTTCCCCCTGTTGTTTGTTTTTTTTTTTTTTTATTTTTTGTATTTACTATGTCTTCTAATATTAAATTTTATACTTTTATTTCGATCATTAAATTTTGTACCTACAAAAATATCTATATATATATATATTATGAAATGGACAATGTCCGACCATTATCTTAAGACATTTTTTTAATGTTTATATGTTATTTTTATAGATAAAATATTTAAGTAAATTCTCTGCTTATAATAAACAGTATTGACGACATTTATCGGCCTGAATACTAATATATCTTTTAAAACAGTTTATTACAACCAGAGGGTTTACTTAAATATTTGTATCTATAACAAGAACGTATAAACATAAAAAATATTTCTTAAAATAATTGTCGGACTTTGTCCATGTCATAATGTGCCACGTCATTTGTTTACATTTGGCTATGCATCGAGCAGATATGAATCTACGAGAGAAAATCATGGCGTATTGTAGTTTAAAAACAGTAAAATCGACCTTGCTGTCCGAAACACTCCTCTGTGGCTCAATCGATAAATGCACGCCAAGCTGTATGACGGTTCCGTATAGAATACAGGTTCGATTCCTGTCGTAGGACGAATATTTTCTATGAATATTTCTCGGACGTCAAGGCCAGTAAATGTAGTTTAATATTGCTCATTAAAGAAAGAGCATTTATTTAAATATTTTTTATCTATAAAAAGAACGTATAAACATAAAAAATGTCTTAAAATATATATATATTTATAGATAATCGACAACAAAATTATTTGTACACCCATCAATTTTGAATATTTTTATCCATTTCTCAGAAACTAATTTCCGTATGTTGCCAGATTTTTTTTTCATGTTTATTAACATAAAAAATCTGGCACAAAAAGGAATATAAAACTCAATTTTTAGAACAATAGATTAAATATAACAAATTTGACAGGAAAATTATGCAAAATTATTCGTACAGTAGAACCTATTGCTTAAAATTGATTGACTCGTGTAAGTATATATGTAATTTACATAATTATTTTATCGGTGAAGCCTTCTAGACTATTTATTCAGTAGAATATGTGTGATAATACAAGCAAAGAACATCACGTGTTGCATAGAGTGTCAACATTGTTATTCTTACCTTAACAAGACGATGGGGAAAACAAAGGAGCTTAGCGTTTACTTGAGTCAGATAATTATTAACTGCCACACGTTGAGAAATAAGTACAGCACTATTTCAAACCGGTTAGCTATCCCTAGATCTACGGTACAGTCCGTTATAGAGAAGTTTAAAAAGTTTGGCACGAGAGAGAATTTGTCTGGGTGTGGAAGAAACCCAAATTGTCACCGAGAACTGCACGAAAACTGTGTCGGGAGGTTAATATAAACCCAAGAGACATCGGCAAAAATTTTGATACGTTGGGTATCAGCGTAAGTACTCGCACAATACAACGATGATTAAATAGAAATGGGTTGTATGACCACAACAAAACCCGCCACACAAAACATACCACATTGTTGCTCGGATTAATTTTGACAAAACGTTCTTGGACAAAAATTTACTTTTGGGAACAAATACTATGGAGTGATGAAACAAAAACTGAGCTTTTTGGACATAATGATGTACAAAAGATTTGGCGCAAGAAAGGTGAGGCCTTCCTCCGAAAGAACACAGTGGCAACGTTAAAATATGGAGGTGATTCGATGATGTTTTGGGGTTGTTTAACTCAGGGGCAACTGGACAATTTATTGCAATAAGAGGAATAATGAAATCTGCAGACTATATCAAAATTCTAAATGAAAACAACAATTAGCGCAAAATCTTCATCTCGGCCGGCGATTTACTTTCCAGCAAGATAATGATCCCAAACTTACAATGAGTCCTGACTTGAATGCTATTAAAACTCTATGGCAAGAATTGAAAGTTCAAATAAATCGTCAGTCACAAAAAAAAAAAAAAAAAAAAAAAAAAACTTCAGAATTCCAGATGAAAATCTACTATCAGCTCAAAATCTCCATCTAGGTCACATATCCAGCAAGATAATGATTCCAAACATATGTCTAAATCAATGACTGTGGATTTAGAAGAAGAAGATTACAGTTCTGCCATGTCCTTCAATGAGTTCTGTCTTGTGTCCTGTTGAAAATGTTCGAACAAATCGTCGGTCACTAAAAAAAACTTCCGTGTTAACCATTGAAGAATGTAGCGAAAGTCAGCCATGTTCAAAGAAGGATGGTTTATCCAAGACCCTCAGCTTTCACTCGATCAAGGTCATATCAAGGTTATATACTGCTGAGAGCTTAGATATTTCTGAACGGGGTTGGTGTCATGCATGACATCCACATGAAAGCCTCGATCTGCTGCGGCTATTTAAGAACATGACTCGAGTTTTCAGGTTAAGTTTTTGGTTTTGTAGAAACTGGCGGTGTTGGGAGAAACTATCTCCTTCGCAGGCTATGCTATATTCGACTTCCACATCGTCGATACTAAATATGTTATTAATGATCCAGACACCGAGTTATTTGAGCTGTTTAATGTTTATTAAATTCCCATGCTGAATTCAAATCAGTGATGACATCTGTACTGAATGGATTCAGTATAGATGCCATCACTGCTTCCATTTCAATTGCAGGTCATATGCTAACTGGTTAATAATTACCTAAATAAAAGAATGACGTGTTTGAGGTCAGCCATGATCGGCTACGTCCTGAAGAGACATGGCAAATAAAAGTCGAATTTTAAATATATTATCACTGTCAAAACAGTTAAATGTAACCTTGTAATGTTCTTTTCAAACAGCTTATTCTCCCGCACGTCCCGTCTGTGGAACTCCTTTCCTCTTACTTGCTCCTCCGTTGACTGTAATCTTCAAATATTCAAGTGTAATGTCAATCGACATCTGACACCCTGAGTTTGTTCTCCATCCTTCTCTGTATCCTTTTATCAAACACGTGTCTTTACTCTTGTTCCCAATCCTCTGTAACCCCTTGCCTGCTAGTGGCACCCCCGCTATACTTGGGGTGAATTGCTTAAAATAATTAACCTTTCAGTTTAAGTCATGATATAACGCCAGCAACATATTCGCTATTGTAATTTTAAATGACACTTGAAGAATGCACTGAATGTTGCTTAGGCGTTTAATGAATTGCATGTGAACAGTCGTCTAAAAATGTCGTCTCACCATAACATTAAGTCGAAACTAATCTATATGTCTTCATTTTTGGTTGGATTGGTTCTTTTTTTATCCGTCCTGTTCCTTGAGGGCGTAGATAACTATGGTCCTCCACATATTCCATAATGAATTTTGGGTGCTACTATAGTATCATATCTACCGAGGCATTTGCGACCTATCGTAAACGACGATGCACTCTACCAAACAACCCACTTACGACCTGCAGTAATTAATTCCTCAAACTATTGTGTTATTTTAATCTAAAACGTGAGGTATTTATCTAATTTGTATTCATAAAAGGAGGTATTTACGTAATTCCATTACAAAATAAACAAGCCAACGTCAGATAAAATGATCAAATCTGATGATTAAGCGGTTTCTTTTTTAAGAATTAGGTTAAAAGCTTTTTTTAAACACTAATCCATATCTGAGTAGATGATCTGTTTATTTATTAAACAGTATATTTATTTCCATTTACTGGACAGAATATTTGAGAAATCTTATCAGAAAAATATGTGTTCTTCGGCACGATTCGTGGATGCGTTGCCCTAGGGAAAACCGTTATTGGATCTGACGTGCTTTTGACTACTCGGCTAAAAAGAACCTACCGGTCAAAGCAAAATCTGAAAAGTACTTTTGGATACAGATCTTTCTCGATTCTAGAAATATACAAGAAACTTTAGGAGAAATAACATATTTTCCTCAGGCTTTGGGAAGTAAATAAACAAAATTTAAATATAACATTGAATCATAATTTCCGTTTTTGTGTATTCCTCTTATTCTTCAAAACATTTTATTAAAAAGAGGTTCTAAGATAAGAAAACGATACATATTAAGGGTTCATACCAAAGTACACGACAGCAGCCAATGTAAGGAAATAAACAAAACATATTTTGAAATGTGTATCAAGTATTTAATAAGCATTAATTTCGCGTTCAGCCATGCTCCTTTTAGCCTTTACACATGATGTCAATTTGGACTGACTAAAACATCACAGCATGTAGCCAACAGTATCTTGCCTACAACACCAACAGCACATGGTTCTTGATAATGACCGAGAGTGTCTTAAATTAGCTGCTAGAAAAAGAGAATAAAATAAATTTCGGACAGTTATGAAAAATTTCGACATTGAAAATTGTTTTGAGACCATGCCGAAGTATATATATATATATATATATATATATATATATATATATATATATATATATATACAAAGAATAATCACACATAGAATTAATCAGAAGTATCAATGCGATTATTGGCGACATCCATCGCTAGAAAACATAATATATGCATTAAAATCCTGTTCATCCATAGTGCGAGTTTTGATCCTTGAAGAAAAACTTGTTGTCTGTAGTTTTTCAGTTTATTTGATGTTAAAATGCTAGTACTTACGGACAGTCTTCCATCCATCATCAGGCATGTGTTTTTTTTCCTTATAAAATCAAAAACTTGAGACGATATACCTGTATGTCGACCGAAAGATGTTTTTTGAATATCTGCTATTATTGACGGTTGTAAGATATCGGAACGTGCAAAGACGCAACGCTAAGTTTTTCAAAATTTTTAAGTGAGAATTTTATTTAAATATTTCTTGTGATGTGTTAAATCCACGTATTCTATTTTTACAAGTGTATTCAGTTTTTATGTCATGAACTAATATATATAGTTCAATAATATAGTGTAATGTCATAGTAGTAATTTTTTTTTATAGGAATTTTTTTTTTATTTTCTAGCGATGGATGTCGCCAATAATCGCATTGATACTTCTGATTAATTCTATGTGTGATTATTCTTTGTATAAAATCATATGTTTAAATGTTTTATATATATATATATATATATATATATATATATATATATATATATATATATATATATATATATATAATCGATCTTTTGGGATCATCCAGTTTATCCTGAAGAACCGTTTAAAAAAACCTAGGTAGGTTTGCCTAGTTCGTTAGGAAATATTCTAATTTAACGCTCTACTTAGCCTATTAAGCCCTCTACGCTTTCGTTGTCTTTATTCTCGCTTGTTTGTTTTTCTTTGGACTAAGGACTTAAGACACTTGACGAATTTTTCGCCTTGTTCCGATGTGTTTAGTTCTTTCTTTTTTCACTTCCAATGTTTTCCTCGGGTACCAATTTGCCCGTCAGATATTTACAAGTTGAGTCATCCGAGATTTTTCAAGCGAGGAATACTGTTTATATATATATATATATATATATATATATATTATATGGTATAAAGTATATATAAATTAGATATAAACCTAAAGGGCTGATAATTATTTTTTAAAAACAAGCCCTGTTTCATCCTCAAGCGAAAATTTAGGAATAACCAATCTTGAAATTTATGAATCTTTCTAAGCATGTTCAATCGCAAAATTAATTACTATGGAAAGTAACTCTTGTGCCACTTATCAATTAATATGGAAATAACTCTTATATGTTATTTTATCAAGATGGTCACTCTATTGACCATCTTGATAAATGTTTATAAAAATAAAAAATCCACATATCAGTCATCTTACAGCAAAGATGGCAAGCCGATGATTACGTTCGGCGTGTCCATTTCAAAGCGAATGATGGCATTCATGTACGCACATCGGCTGGTCAGTCACAGCGAAAGATAACTGTTGGCACCATTATACGTCGTGGAGTGTCTAAAGAAGTTTATTTTATTTTTTAATTTATTTATTGATTTTTTTTCCTAAAGGGCTGTTTCGTACATAAACGCGTCGTACTGAACTACAATTTGTTTATTTGGCGACTTCATAAAGAGTTTTTCTATCTTATGATTGGTTAAGCTTTTAAACCTTTTATTAGACTATGAAATTTAAATGCTAATTATTTAATGAGAAAATTTCTTGATGTCAGTGAAAAAACGTTAATTCATGTTTATGGTTCAATAAATTTCAATTAAGGCCGAAAATGTGGCACAAGGCCGAAATTATTGTGCAACCGGTGAAGATCGAACTCACTCCACTGTTGTTGTAACAGATCTAGTATGACAAGCTTAACGATTACATCACGTCGAGGTAGTCCACATAGACATAGAGGGTGCCCATAAAGTCTCTCTCTTTTTAATATAGACACACACACACACACACACACACACATACATATATATATATATATATATATATATATATATAAGGCAATTGATTGATTTGATTTGATTTGGTTTGTTGTGTTTTACGGCATGTCGCATAATTTTATTTATTTAATATAAACAAAATATTTTATTGCTGGTAATATTTTTTTTCTATCTATCTATCTATCATTTATCTATCTATCTCAGTATATATTGGTTTGGCTTGTTTTAATGAAACTGTATTCATTAAACCCAAGGAGGATAAAATTAAGAAAACTCAATGTAAATCCAGAGCAAATAATTTAAAATAAAAACAGACAACTTTAAGGTTCCATGTCATAATTTATTTCACCACAGCCCTTTTAAAGGACTGCGGATCATCAGACCTTAATCTTCCAAAATGTTCAAATATATATATATATATATATATATATATATATATATATATATATATATATATATATATATATATATAAGGTGTTCAAGTTCATGTTTTTTTAAAAATTTATAACTTTATTTGTATTTGCGATAGAAATAATCTGTTAAAAAAAATTTATAAAGTTTAATGTACCTTGTTTTAAGTATAACTAAAATAACTAATGTGATTTCAGGCATTACTGTAAATCAGTTGGCAAATGTTTTCCGTGAACTGGAAAATCGTATAACCTTTTGTATTGCTAATGATGGAGGACATGTGGAAACGTAAATAAAATTTCAATAAAACCTTAAAAAATATAGATTTACTTCTTTCTAATCCTTTTTACAGATTATTTCTAGCGCAAGTTTGTTTTAAAAACCAGCGATAGTAATTTTATGTTTTTTTAAATGTTTATTTTTTTCATTATGTAGGATCATTTAAATTCTCCAAGGCCTAAGTATATGCGATATTCATAAATCATTATCAAATAATTTTTACTTGATTTCTTTTGCTATGTCACTTTAAATATTTTTTTGTAAATATCGCGTCTTCATTTTGAGGAGCCATCACGCGACATAGATTTTTAAAAGATATTTTTGTGTGATTTTCCGTCTTAATTCCCTTTTCCTTTATGTTTCAGGAAGAAATATACCGCATATTCTTGCATGTTTAATATATATATATATATATATATATATATATATATATATATATATATATATATATATATATATAAATTTAGGGTGAACAGGGGTGATATAGGTTCATAAGTAAATGTTATTGCCCTTCAAGATTATAATTTTTTTATTAATTTTCAGATTTTAATCATTTTTGCTTTTTCAAGATTCTTTGAGCGACGCTACTGTGAAAAAAAGAATCACTGCTTCTTTTTTGTGCATTCCATTTTTGAAAGAATCGTGTTTTTTAAATTAACATCCAAAATTTAGTCACGATATCTTTTCGTGTACAATGACGCACACACAAAAGATGTTAGGTGGGGGGCAGAAGAATTAGTTACAGGTTTTTAATCGGGGAAATGAAAAAAAATAAAATTCTCACTCTCTTTAATCTCTTTTTCCGTCCTTTTCGTATCTTTCCTTCTTTTCGTTCCTCGTTTTTCCTCCTCCTCTTCTATTTTTTTTTATTTCTGTTTTCTTTTTTATCTTCTTCCTCTCTTTTACATCATCATCATCATCATATTATTATTATTATTATTGTTATTTCCTTTGATGTCAGTTGTATGCAGATGTCCTTCCGGGTCCCAACCAGAGACCTAAGGTCAGAAATGGCTTCATGACATTTTCCACTGATCACTATTATAACACACAAAAAAACAAAACAAAACAATAAAAACAAACAAACAAACAAAAGCAATCTCACATATTTTACATAGATAAAGCCCTTCGCAATGTGTTAGTTGTACTCGTGAGAACAGGTTTTTTTTAGGGGTGTCTTTAAGGCATGGGCTATCACGAATCCCTTTCAATAAGCTTTTAGTTGGTTATTGGAATTCATTCCGTATACACCAATTATATACTTGTATATATATATATATATATATATATATATATATATATATATATATATATAAATAAAAATTTTTTTTTCTTTTCCCATACTTGTATTGTCATTCTAGCTTTTGCAACAACGTTTTTTTTAAATTTTTTAAAATTATCGTTAATTAATTTATATTTTTTTAAACCATTTATTTTATTTAACATCATCACTTGATAAGACACCGGGGTTTTTGAAACAAAATATATTTTTTTGTAATTTTTATTTATAACATATTTATTTATTTTTTTTTTTGATAATTTTTTTTTTTAAATAAATATATATATATATATATATATATATATATATATATATATATATATATAAACGTATATCAATTTATAAATTCATGAATTATTCACACAAAAACAAATGCAAAGGTTAATGATTTAATTGGCGAGAAATCCATCGTCGCAAACAATTCAAATAATATACAAAAACCTCCGAATCCGTTATGAATGAAATGATCCTTGTTTCTATAAATTTCTGCCGTATTAGTTCTTATTTTTACTACAAGCTTTCGTCTGTTCCTACAGACATCTTCAGGTATAGAATAGATGTTGTTCTTGTTTTTTTCTCTTAGTAATAAGAGGACAACGAAAATATATGTATTGTTGTATCCGAAAATGCTATTGAAAATGAGTTATTGTTTTTTTAAGCGCAGTAGTAGCAACGCTGAGTTTGATTTTAAATTTTTTAAAGTTGTGCGTTCATGTACAAAATATGGTGATGAACGAATTTTTTTTACTGGTAAATTTTCTGTCAAAGTGGCATGAACTATATTGTTCAATAATTACAGTAATGTCGCACTTATTATCCAAAAGTTGGATACTTGGATCAGTTATTTTTTCTATTTTGTTTAAATATATATGGCCTAACTATATGAATTTAAGCGTGTTATTTTTATATATAGGTCTCATCTATATCTTGTACTTTATATTTTTATCCCATTATCCCATAAATATAGCACATCTGTAGAAAAATAAAAATTGTATCTATCTATCTATCTATCTATCATCTATCTATATATATATATATCTATATATATATAATATTATGTTGTCAAAAACCAATTAATCCGTATTTTTAAATACTTTAATTCAAAATTTCCTAGAACTCATAGTCACCTAATCTTCAGTCTATTTTCAGTTAGACGTGTTCCATTGTCTCCTTTGCCTGATTTAAATTTATTTTTCATGGTGTTAGTCCTTCACCTTTTTTTTTTTAATGAGAGATTTTTTGTGTTAATTTGGTCGTGCGTTTATATATATTGTATATATATATATATATATATATATATATATATATATTATATATATATGATTATTTATTTTACTTCAATCCTTAAACTTAATCTCACCTGTCGTCCGATTTCATTTCACCCCAGGTCCTTTGAACGGGAAATGAAATTGTAGGCTTGTACATTGCATTTTCAGTCTTAGGATTCTATTTTGGTTCCTTCTAAAAACCTTTCATCCTTCTTCACTCCCAGTGTCACCTTGTATCTTAGTGGCAAATACGTTTGAAAAAATCTGAAAAATAGAACAATAACATAAAAAAATGAGAATCATGCCTTTTCTTTTATCAAACTTCTTTGGATAAATCGGTTTCAAACTCCAAAATATATATTATTAAATATATGTTTATTTGTAAATATACCTTAAATATACCTTTTTATATATTTTTTTCATCTGTCAATATCACATAACATTATTTTGTACGCTTAGCTTTATATGATGAATGATGATCAACGTAATTTAAGGAATAGTTTTTCAGTCATGAGAATCTGAATTTTCTTCAAGAAGCGGGGAATATCTAAAATTTGTCAAGAAAATCTAACATTTTGATCCCATTATTTAGTAATGCTCCATATTATTATTCATTTTTAAATAAATAGTAATTATTTAAATAATTTAGCAAAGATTATCGAAAAAAAAATGATGTAAAATTTTCAAATTGGTTAAATTTGTCAGATCCTCATACGAATGAAACCGATTCTGAGATTAAATTTGAAATATATATATATATATATAAATATCAATATATATATATATATATATATATTAATATTCATATATAATTCTCCTTTATATCTTCTGGAATATAATAAAGGCTATAAACTATATTTTAGAAAACAGTAAATGGTTGTGTTTTATGCACAATGTTTAATTTCAATACAATTAAGACTGGGAATTAGCTAATTTAAATTTTTGAAAAATATATTTGGTTGTGTTAAAAATATGTTAATTTATTAATATATTTTATCAATAACATAAAAAAAATTGTTTATCCAAAAATGTGATTTTAATATCTAAAACACATAAATTAATAGTTTTCTTTTCCCATGTTTTCAGAAAGACGTTTGAAATTCTTGACACCATTTAGAATAAGAATGTTGAAAAAAATTTTTTTTAAAAATTATTAAGAAAGAGAACAGGTCAAATTTTTTGTATCAGCCCCTCCGTATTTTAATTCCAAAATGAGCAATGGAGGGAGGAAAGATATATATCAATAGATCATCCTGGGTAAACAAACATTTTGCCTTGGCTGCCATCTTCAAAACGATACAAACCTGAAAAAAAAAAAAAAAAAAAAAATAAATGGTGAATAAGATTTAAAAAGACGGAACACTATATGAGATGGCATGCTTTCAGGATGTCAAAACAGGGAAAGAAACTGTCATCATTTCAACTTAGAGCTTTCTTTTTCAATTATAAAAAAACATTCAATCCAAAAGACGTCCGTCATTGAGAAATAGTTTCAGCTATAACAGTCAAAATCGAATGAAAATGACTTGAACCTATACAATCGCAAACATAAACTTCAAGGACAAAAAATCAGAATCTTTAGAGAGGGCGAAGAATTTCTTGAATAAATTGAAAAAAATCCTGAATATATATATATATATATATATATATATATATATATTTTGAATTTCATTCATCGGCATGGTCTTCAACATCCAAAGCTTATGGTTTATTAATGATGAATATTGCCATTTTCGTTTATTTTCCTTTCAAAATTGATTTTTCTGTTGATATTTTTAATGATATATTATATATTCTTATTGCTCAAAGTATAGATATATATATTTTATAAAATATATATAATATTCCATATAACATATATTTATATATTTCTAAGATAAACGGTTCAATATTTAATCTAATAATTGGATAATTATATTTATATATATATATATATATATATATATATATATATATATATATATATATATATATATATATATATATATATATATATAAATATATTTTATCTCACTGTTTCGATATTTTAAATATCTGGTTTTATATTTTCAAATAAATCTTATTAATATATATATAAATTATAACGCAAAAGTATATATATATATTAAAAAAAGACGGAAAATTATGGATCAATTATTTTCAGGAATGATAACCAAAAATTTAAACATAAAAAAAGTAGAAGATAGGAATTAGAATCTACTTAAGCTTTGTTTTTATAAAAAAAAAAATGCTAAAAATATGAAAAAAGGACATTTATTGTTAATATTCCGGAAAACACAAATCAGAATAACATATATACTTGTCTATTTATGTGTGTGTGACAGAAACGAGTGAGAGAATCTTGTGTTAAGATAACGCGAAACAACGTTTGTGGATGTTGCATATATATATATATATATATATAAATATATCCAATAAGTTTAATATATTCCAATATATATATATATATATACATATAGCAGATATATATATATATATATATTAATCTATTTCTGAAAAATAGACGAAATTATTATATATTAAGAAAGAGAAATTTAAATAGTGAATCTTCTTTCAGACAAATGGAGAAATCATTTAGCAAGCAGAAATCTATCAAATAAATCTATCTATCTATCTATCTATCTATCAACCTGTTCATATTATATGAATTTTAAGACTGGTTATATGGAGACTTTCATATTCTTTCTATCTATCCTTTCTGAGTTCTAAACTATCTATCTATCTATATATCTATCTATCTATTATCTGTTCATATTTATCTGAATTTTTGAATGATATATAAGCCAATCTTTCTTTCTCTATATATCAAACTTCTTCCAACCTAATAATCCGGCGCTACATCTATCGCTAAAAAAAATCTATCTTTATGACAGAAACCATTCCATTTCAACAAGATGAATAACCCATCCACACATTCCGCAAAAATGAACATCCAAATAATTTAATATGATAAAAATCCAAATATATCCTTTCATATTTTTTCAGATTAGGATATGGCTTTCTATCATTGCTTTTCTGTAATATCCGTACATCTATGGATTTGAAAAATATCTATAGGAAATGTTTTTTAAATTGATTCGTCAGATGGAAACCTTCTATGGATGTCAATGAATTAAAAAACCGTTTATAAATATCTAAACTGCTTTAACATCAATATTTCGTCCTTCCTTTAGCGAGCGAAGATAACATATGGATTCATTCTTTCCTCAGAATTATTCGTACACCCATCAATTTTGAATATTTTTATCCATTTCTCAGAATCTAATGCCCGTATGATGCCAGGTTTTTTATATGTTAATAAGAACAAAAAAGGAATATAAAACTCAATTTTCAGAACAATAGGTTAAATACAACAAATTTGACAGGCGAATTATGCAAAATAGGAAAAAACAAAATTATTCGTACAGTATGAAAAATAGAAAAAAATTGAACAATTTTCACAATATTAATAGTCAATAGCATGGCCTCTCATCTTTATAACTTGCTGCAATCGTTTTCTAAAGTTTTTGATGAGATTTGAACAAGTCTTTTCTGGGATTTTCTTCCATTCTTCAATGGTTACACGTTCTAATTCCTGAAGGTTTTTTGTGACCGACGATTTATTCGAACTTTCAATTCTTGCCATAGATTTTCAATAGGATTCAAGTCAGGACTCATTGAAGGCCATGGCAGAACTGTAATCTTCTTTTTCTGAAGCCACGCAGTCACTGATTTAGACGTATGTTTGGGATCATTATCTTGCTGGAAAATAATCGCCGACCTAGATGAAGATTTTGCGCTGATAGTTGTAGATTTTCATCCAGAATTTTGATATAGTCTGCAGATTTCATTATTCCTCTTATTGCAATTAATTGTCCAGTCCCCCTTGAGCTAAAACAACCCCAAAACATCATCGAGCCGCCTCCATGTTTTAATGTTGCCACTGTGTTCTTTGGGAGGAAAGCCTCACCTTTCTTGCGCCAAATCTTCTGTACATCATTATGTCCAAAAAAACTCAATTTTTGTTTCATCACTCCATAGTACTTGTTCCCAAAAGCAATTTTCTTTGTCCAAGAACGTTTTGGCAAAATTAAACCAAGCAACAATGTGACATGGTTTGTGAAGAGGGTTCGTCGTGGTCGGTTTCTATACAACCCATTTCTATTTAAACAACGTTGTATTGTGCGAATGTACTTACGCTGATACCCATCGTATCCAAACTTTTGGCGATGTCTTTCAAAACAACTCTTGGGTTTATATTAACCTCGCGACACAGTTTTCGTGCAGTTCTCGGTGACAATTTGGGTTTTCTTCCACGCCCAGGCAAATTCTCTGTCGTGCCAAACTGTTTAAACTTCTTTATAACGGACTGTACCGTAGATCTCGGGGTAGCTAACCGGTTTGAAATAGAGCTGTAACTATTTCCCGACTTGTGGAAGTTAATAATTCTCTGTCTCAAATCAACGCTAAGCTCCTTTTGTCTTCCCCATTGTGTTGTTAAAACTATATAAGAATAACAATGGTGACACTCTATATACCACGTGATGTTCTTTGCTGGAATTATCACAAATATTCTACTGAATAAATAGTCTAGAATTATTTTCGATAAAATAATTATGTAAATTACTTATACTCGTTGACTGTACGACCATCAATCAATTTAAAACGATATTTTCTACTCTACGAATTATATATATATATATATATATATATATATATACATATATATATATATATATATATATATTATTTTTTTTCTTAACATTCATCAATTTAAAATAGAAATGTTCTTTCTTCTGCATTTTTTGTCAAAAGATTCCACTACCTTGTTATTTAAAATTGTTTTTTTGAATGGAATAAGATGGTCTATTTTTTAGCAAGATAATTTATTATGCGTTGTAAAATCCCATATTTATATTTCGGCACCGATCACACATGCTAACAAACAACCTATTTACATTTGATAATTGCCATTTTGTTAGGGAACACGAAGATTGGCCTAGAATTGCTTCATGCCTCTTAATCTGAAGTTTTCAAATTGAGTTCTGATATTAATAAAACAATTGTGTTTTCTTAATTTTTGGGGATATAAGAACCAAACGTCGGTTAACAGGGAGATGGCCGCAAAAAAATTGACGCGCTTCTCATGCCCGGATTTCTTAGTCAGGCTAACCAAAACGTGGTAAATTACTAAGCCAAGAATTCCATCTATCGAGAAACGATGCTATCGTTTATGGTCGCTCGTATATTAAAGCGAGAGAAGAAAAAGAAAACTGACTTGAAAATGCAGTCAATGATATAGCGTCGAGAATCCGAAGAGCTGAGTTCAGAGAACATACGGAATGCAACAATTGTCTATATTTAACTGCGCACGTTCTGAAATATTGAGTATTTATATTCCTTTTACATATTTCATAGATGAAATTTATAAAAATTTTAATTGGATAGAATTTCGTTTTCCGCCCAAAGATAACGAAGCCTGTCAACGCATCGGCAATGACGACTGAATAATTTCGAAAACTAATTACGAATACAGAATCACGGTGAATCGTCGACAAAATGGCGGACGCACAATTTCCTGTAGCAATAATTCATGATGCCGGCTGTTGTCTTTCGCCTGTTGAAATGAAAGATTGCATGAGGCTGCAAAGTTTGAAAGTCCTTCGCTGTTTGGAAAATTATAATCTTACCTTCATGTTGCGCAGAATTTTATGCACTTTTTTATAATAATGTTAAAATAATTTTCTAATGTGTTTAATAATAATAAAACGTCTGTAAAACAAAATAATTAATCCTCAATTAAAAGCAATAACATATGTTTTAAGATTTTCGCACCGTAATTACTTATTCGTGATTATATTTGCTAAAAAATGAGGTACCTCAGACAATGAAATTTTGAACTTGACAGTCAAAATTTCTTCCTGCAAGAAGAATGTATCATGGCCCTCATGCATGCAATTTTAATTTCTGTTTTATTAAAACACATTTTTACCTTTAATGATTTTTAATAGTTTTGAGGGGATTTTCCCACTAAACTCTTAGAACAATGGCATTAAGAGTTCTAAACTCATGTTATAATTAAGTTTCCCTTTCCGGTTATTGAAACACAGATAAAAAAAACCAACCACAAAGTCCTAAAGGGTGGAACAAGCGGATAAAGATTACAACAGATCTCAATGGTTAAACCAACGGATGAAGAGGGCTACGTATTATGGACATGATACAGAAAAAACCACTCGAAATTTCAAAAGAGTCAAATGACAAACGGTTGCAATTAAAGAACATGGAACTGAAAAATGCATTCCATTATAAAAAAATAAAGGTCCTGACATTATTAGAAACAAAAATAAATATTTTGACAAGCTGAGGTCTATTTAAAACAAAATAAATATATCGGCATTTTATTTTTTATCTAAAGGTAAATTTTTGAACTGCAAAACTTAAAATTAAAAAAATGGCAATGAATGAAGAGAGCAGGTTTTGGTGAAACTAGAAGCTTCTAGCCCTGAACGTCCACGTTGGCGGTAAATTTAGAATCAATAGATTGTCATCATGAAATGAAGGATCTTTTAAAGAATTAAATTCTGGTATACGAGATAAAAAAAGATCGAATCTGAAAATTTCAATAGAATACAGAAAGAAATAGACGGCCGTTTCGTCCTGTATTTGCGAGTCATCAGAGAGGAAACCGGCAATTTCTGTCGCTGTTCAAAGAAAACAAGCATTAATCTTTTACCTATATTTTCAGTATATTTTCATATATGTTATCGTATAATCGTCACCTCAAAAGGTCAAGTGCTGGTTAATCAATGAGTAAATGTTATCCAATCTAGATGCTACTATATGGGAGACAGAAAGAAAAGGAGAGCTAGACCTTTGCGCAAATGAATTAAAACGAATAATTCCGTTGTTTACGTTTTTTTATATAATCTTCCAATGAAACATGACCCAGTTCACATGTTAGTACTTCGTATGTCCATTCTAGGATGCCGTTCCTTGCAGATTGACCACTGATTCTCGATTGGATTTCAATCAAAAGAGTTTCCGTGCCAGTCAAGTTTTTTTGATTTGCTCACTGGTAATGTTTCCCAGTGTGTTAACTTCAGCCTTACCATTTTTTTCACGCTTATTGGAAACAAAATCCATTACAAAAATGGCCGTAGGACAAAATAATCGACAGTCTGATCAATAGTGTCTCATAACATGGAAAACTGAATCAAAAACGGATGATAAAATATTTTTCAAGGCCAAATAAATTTCATGCAGAATCAGAAAATAGATTCATATTTAAGCACACTATTGCAAATTATCTAATGTTAGAAAAAGTGAAATTGATTTAAATTTTTCACTTCAGCGGTTTCTAAAACCTACTGTATTTTTTTGCAAGGAAACTAAAGCGGTTGTTTAAATTAATTTGTTGGGATCTAATTGAAAGTATTTTTTTTATCCAAACTTATGAAAACTTTGTGAGAAATTAAAAAAAAAATCTGTTATTTGCACTATCAATGTGTGTGTGTGTGTGTGTGTGTGTCCAGAGAGAGAGAGGGTTGGAGGGGGGCGTACGCACATGCATGTGGAGATGAATTTCATGGGTGTGAGGAAAGGAGATAATCTAGTTGAAGATAGGGACCAATAATAAAACAAGTGAACACACAGAGATCCTAGCCATTTATAGATCTGCCCATCTTTCAAAGAAGATAACAACTTGCTGAAAAACCAACCAGTCAAGCCCTAACTGAAATGCATAGATAACTAACCAATTATCCGTCATAGGGGATAAATGCAAATAGAATACGTCGGAAATGATTTACTTAGAATGCAAAAAATTATTTCTATTTTGTTTGGCGGCCTATTATGGTTGTTTAACACCGAAATGAAGAGAAATATTGATCAATTAAAAATTTCATGTTGTATTCAAAATGAATCTATTTAATTTCTACCTAGGCTATTCCTTTGTATAAAATAAATGCACAGAGAAAGAAAATTTAAATTTGATCATTTAAAATTCCATGTTAGAAAATCAAAATTTAAAACCTAAAAAAACATTTGTAAAAAACTATTCTTCAGTGCGTATTTGCACCGATGTGAAGAGATGAGCACTGATCAATTAAAAATTCTATATTGTATTAAAATAAATTATTTAATCTCTTCCTATTCAATGTCCAATTAATTCAAAGTGATGTGAAGAGATGGGCAAGTGAATAATTAAAAACAATATATTGTATCCCAAATTTAATCTATTTAATATCTGCCTAGACTATGTCTTGTGCATATATAAGTACCGATGTGAAGAGATGGGCACTGATCAATTAAAAATTCTATATTGTATCCCAAATAAATTTATTTAATCTCTTCCTAGGCTAAAAAAATATATATATATATATATATATATATATATATATATATAATTTTGAATTCTATATTGTATCCCAAAAAAAATTAAAATCTTCCTAGACTATGTGGATTTGTAGATTTATATTCTTTCGATTTTTATTAGAGATATTATTTCACAAGTAGATCTCCTCATAGAAAACAGCGTTCCTGCGTTACCTTCCGAGATCAATGCACTGATGATGAGGGTGGCTATGCCGATAAAGTAGATGGAACAAATAGTTAATATAATGCTTTTAGAAAAGAAAATAGATACCGGCTAAGTAGTTTATTAAAATTTTATTTACATTTTATACTTTTATGACACGTCCTTAGATTTCTTTCAGTCATGTTTTGATAATGCTCTGTTATAAATATATATATTAATATATTTAAATATAAATATCTCTCCAAAGGATAATATACAGAGGAGGAGAGGGGTCTATGCTGATGACATAGCTATTCAGAATTGGACAAGAATAAACTTGAACAGATAATCAACATCTTCTATCAGTTATTCCAAGAAATAAGATAAACCTTTATTAACATTAATAAAATCATTCCAATTCATCAATATTCAATTCAAAATTGGAATGAATGGAATATTAGTGTTTATTCAGCCTATATAAATATATATATATATATATATATAGGTTTTAAAAATATATATATATATTTGATATAATTGTTGTGTTGATAATCATTTGAATAAAAAATCAGGCAAGGTAGTGTTGTTATGATACACCTAATTTACATAAGCGGACTACCGACCATATAAATATGGGTTGGTACCGGAAGACTGGAAGATAGTAGAGATTAAGAAATTGAATCCAGAGACTCTGCCCGACTGCGATTTAGTCAACCCATTATGCAGGAACAGTCTTCCCAAGAATATAAAACAACTGTAAATATTGTGTACCTATTCTTTGTTTCAATACATTTTGTTAACGTATTTTGTGTTGTATTATTCCATGCTTATTTGTGGCTCAAGGTCGAAAGTATGGAGAACCCAGTGACGATCGAACTCACTATTCAGTCGTAATTGATTTAGCGAGACAAAAAAAATTACCATTTTGCTTTAACTTCTCGGACACTTTCACACCTTGTAACTCCCTTGCGTACTAATTGCATCCCCAACTTTCTGGGGCGAAATGATTTTATATATATATATATATATATATAAATATATATATATATATATATATATATATATTGTCATCCACAGACAGACTGTTTCGCTGTATAAGAACTCATCAGTGTGTCTAGACATCCGGCTAGGATCGAAACCCGATTGAATTGGCGTCAGTCGGGGATTCTACCACTAAGCCGTTGGCGCACGGCAGGGATGAAGGTGAATTTTAAGTGTATTTATTTTTAGATAAACACCTAGTGACTGAGAGAACTCAATTCGATTTACCGCAGAGTCTTGCATTATTAGCCGTAATAATCACTGTTTACAAACTCACACTTCCCCAGAGAGCTCAAATTTTTCAGGAGCATATATATTGTCATCCACAGACAGACTGTTTCGCTATATATATATATATATATATATATATATATATATATATATATATATATTTTAAGGAGGCACGGTGGATTAATGAATAGCGATTGAGGAATCGGAGAGCCGAGTTTGAATTCCAGTCGAATCCATTACATTCACTTACGTGCTAATACCCTTGGGAATGGTATGGATCCTCTTCTTTTTTATTCCTGCAGAACAGACTAGGTTCTATAGCCTTGGATGCCAACAGGTCTAGAAGAAGGACAACACTGAATTCAAATACTGCAGAGTGTCGTTTAGGGACCTTGTGTGACACGTAATGCAGCAGGTCTCTGTAGTGTGGATGGTCCTGCACAAAACCTTCACTATTATAATCAAATCTCATAATATATATAATATAGAGAATAATTCATGTAATTATAAATTTAACTGCACCCATAATCGAAATTAAAAAAAAACTGATCCAACATGCAACTTTCGGATAATAAGTGTGACATTTCTGTAATTATTGAACAATATAGTTCATGCCACATTGACGGAAAACCTACCAGTAAAAAAGAATTCTCTTATTACTATATTTGTACAAAAACGCACAACCTTAAAATTTAAAATTCAAACTCAGCGTTGCGACCGCACGTTCCAAAATAATACCACATTTCTCATAGCATTTTTTCGGATTACATCTCTATTTTCGTTGTCCTCTTATTACCGAGAAGTAAAAAAAACAAGAACAAATCTATTTCCATACATGAGGATGTCTGTAGGAACAGACGAAAGCTTGTAAAAACAAAAAATGACATTATGAAACTGGGATTTATAAACAGGGATCATATCATTCATATACAGATTCGGGGTTAGTGTACCTTATTGAAATTGTTTGCGAAGCTGTATTCTCGCCATTTAAATCATTAACCTCTATATTTGTTTTTTGTATGAATGATTCATCAATTGAAATATATATATATATATATATATATATATATATATATATATATATATATATATTTATATATATCATATATAGTTAATGATAATGTCATTAAGGCAAATGGTTACGGGGAGTGTAAAATCCCAATGAGAAGATTTTTCTTGAGGAGAAAGCTCAAAATTCAGGTTTCAAGACAGAAGATTAATATTATTTAAATTTAAATTCTTGAAGATTTTAGGGGGATGGAAGAAAAAACTGGAAAAGTTTTTTTTTTAATGCGGAAAATAACAGACTGTTAAATTTTTAGTTTAACAGTAAAACGGTATTTGAATAATTGACAACCTAGTAATATGCTTAAATTCGTTGTAGTCGAGGCAATTTCCATGCAAATGAAAATAAAGACAGAGTGAAATCATATCACAAAAAAAAATGTTTATTGAATTGCTGCAGTCGAGATTCGTGGTCAAATCGAAGTATCAGCAGCGACTCTTTTTTTTTTTTGTCAATGGCACTATATAGGATACATTTCGGACCAAATATGGAACAATATTCAATGCAAAAACGAATGGTTGATTTATAAATGTTAAGATGGATTCTGACGAAAAAGATTGTCACAACACATGAACCAACTTTCCATAGCAAGATACCTAGCAAATGATTCCATTTTTCCACTTCATGTCATTAAAAACGTGAGCCCAATAAGGCACAAATAGTTGCTGTCCACGAGGCTAACATCAGCCATGTTATTTATTTCTTTAGTCTTTTTTTAAAAAAAATGAAATTCCACATTTCTTATTGCCAAATAGTGTTGAAACAAGGTTAAGCAACGTCAAAAAATAATCTTACCTAGATAGGTGACCGCTTGGAAAACCAGTGTAGTAGGATAATCAGGTGGTGCAATAGATAATTTCAGAATTGTTAATCATATATTGAATTTTCATGAGTTTGTTATATTGAGTTTAGAAATTGGGAAAGCATTTTTTTCTAAAGAGTTCAACTATGGGTTAATTAGTAAGACATGTATAAAAGATTATTGTTACCCCCAAAATTAAAATATTTTTTAAAAATAACCCGGTAATGTTTTATAAATTTAACATAATTTATTTTTAGAATCTGTTTGCCTCAAACTTGATAAGATCCAGAGGTGGATATGCAGGATGTTTGGCCCTGCTCTGGCATCAAAAACTAGTTCGATCGCCTTTATGTTGTTTTAAAACGCTTTCATGGATTAAATGGCATTCGCTTAAACTTCCTCAGTTCAAGCGCCCTACAGGCTATATCCCATTTAATTCACTGTCGAAAAGATTTTTAGCCGTATTTCTAATAATATTTTTATAATTTAACAACTCCCTTTATTTTCCATATTTCCCTGAGAGCTATAATCTCCATGCTATTCAAATTTAATTCAATCAATATTCATTGCCTTTACATCCACTATCCTTCTTTCATCCTTTCCTCTTTCACATTTTATTTGTTTTAAATCTTCTGTATCAACATCTCCTAATGGCTTCTCCCTTGCTTTAAAACGCTTTTAAAAAATTTTTCAATTCACGATGTCCATATTAACATTATAAACTTTAATTTTTATCGTAAAATATTCGATGTTTCTGTGGAATAATTTTTCAAGGTTAAATTTGGTTTTGCTTAATTAAAATAATTTTTTTTAAAAAATTATACAGGGTATAATATAGTCGATTTACAAAAAAGATTTATTACAAAAGCAAAAAACAGACTAAAATGTAAATTTTTAAAAAATGTTGCGTAGATAAAGAAATGTTTTTGAATTTCAAAAACTAAAATTCTATATGGACACCATTATATTTTTTTTAAAAAATCAAGACTGTAATATTGATTTCATACGGTCGATGTTTTTTTCAATATTTTTATCTTTCCCTGTCTCCATAAATTTTTTGTTTTGCAGGAATTTATATTGATGGATCTAATCCATTTTCTGTAGTTTCGCTATCTATATATATATTTTTTGTTCAATAAAATATTTCTTTCCAAAAATTTTTTTTGATAGTAGCCATTTTTAAGGGTTCATTTAACAGTCATCTTTTTTTTTAGGTTTCCTGAAATTAATTTTTGAATGATATTAAAAACTTTGATAACTACTGAACCATAGAACAAATCTAATTAGCTGATTGCCTTTGTAATATATTTTTAAAAATGTTAACGCTTTATAAAACCCTGATTTCTTTTTTATCCAATTTTTATGCAGAAATATTTATATCATTATATTTATATATATTTATATCATTATGTTTATTCTTATTGTTTATTTTTTACTAATGTTCATAAAAGCAAAAAAAAAAAAAAGGCCACTAGAGGATAAAGAAATATTTAGAATTAAAGTTCAGTATTAGCTTAAGAAAGGGCAAGATAAAAGAAAAAAAGACAATTTAATTTTAGAAATGAAGATTTCAAAAACATTAAAAATAACATTTCAGGTAGAGACGCTAGAAGATAGAAATAAAGTAAAAATTAAAAGGAAATAAAACACAATTCCAAAATAACAAGGGATGAAAGAAAATGATGTTCAAAATACAAATGAAACAAAAGAACGATAAATAAACCTATTTATTCCTATTGGGATGTAAAAAAATAGTAATTCTATAAAATGCAAATGCAGTTTTTTTTTTGTCGTAACGAATGGTGTGCCGCAATTTTCGACGGATTTGCACCAAAATTTTGTAAACATTCCAAGGTAAAAACAAGGCCAAGAATGGGTTTGCATTGTCTGAACTCCCATTTATAGTGGAAATAATCGATTTTTTTTCATGCTTACCAGTTTTCAAATGTAAATTTGCGGCCATTTTTATGAAAAAAAAAAGAGCTTATATGGCTGCCACGAATAGGCAGGAAGATTCTATTTAGAAGAGAGCCAATTTGATTTATATGTTTTGTTAAATATATGCTATCATGCAAAAAAATTATCGATAGCTTTCTATCGTCACAATTCTCAGAAAATTTAAAGCTGCTATCACTTTAATCCAATTGGCTCATTCTTGCTTAAACTCAACGTATTCTGATTCCGCAGAAAAAAAAAAAAAGGTATGAAAAAAGTATCTGTTGTTAACATCTTTTTTTCATTCGGTTTTTCCATTTATGAGTCTTTTTTAAAATTTCTAATCGTTTTGTGTTCATTTTGTTTAGTTCTTTTTTTTCGTAACTATTTAATGTTTAGTATAGAGCTTAGAAAAAAATATCACAGTGTTAGATAACCAAGAAGTAAGGCATGTGAAATATCAACACGGCTCATTCCTTTAAATCAAGGAAGGGCAGAAATATCTTAAGTCAAGTGATTATCAGTTATCTGTATGAAGTTTTTATCGATTTTTCAATCAACATGGGCAACGCCGGGCTATTATCTATTTATCTGAATGAAATTTCAGATTTCGGACGTCAGAAGCATTTGAGTTGAAGGAAACGGAAACCCTTTGTTCAAACCAGAAATCTAGGATAAACTTTTATTCTTTTTTATTCATCGAGGAGGAATATTAACTGGAAGATACGTAGCCAATCTTGATCTGCTGGAGTAGGAGAAAAATAGTTAATCATGAAAAATAATTTATCTATCAGACGGAGACGTTAAAATATAGAGTTGTAGATGTTTTAGAAGGATTCTTAAAACCCATTCTAAACAGGAATAAAAATGTTAAATTTTGTTAAGCATACCTACAGACAATAATGGGTATGTCCCCTTCACATAAATACAGTAGTATATATATTTCTGGTCTATCTAAGATTCGTCTCCAACTGTCTGGTCAAACTATCTTAAGTTTTATCTTCATTTATTTTTTGTTGAATTGCAAGATTCTCGTCTCTTTCAAAAGCTACCTAACTTCGTTTTATGCCAAATACATTTTATTTTCATAATCCTCGTCTATACCTTTACCCACATTAAATTCATCCGGCCTTTTGTTAATTTCTGACCGCGTGTGGCGGTTGATAGATATCCTGCAGTTGGAGATTGTTGTGAATTCAGGACTTCGAGCAGTTGAACACATTTCTACAGCCGCTTAAATAAAATCTTATATGTTTGTTCCTGTTGTATTTTTTTTTATATCATTACCAACCTGTCTACGATTTTGAAAGGCAATTATAGCTTCCCTAGGTTACAACAAACCATCTATAAATAAATATTCAAAAGGACTTGGATAAAAGATATGAACGATAGTATGCTCTATTTTTCTCGTTCATATAATTTGAGGCGGAGGATATGTATATGTTATGGTTTTATTTAAGTACCTCCACTATTTCGGCATAAATTTTCTATATTGAAGTTTAAAATGAATTTTTTACAACGAAAAAACATTCTTGAAGATTTCATTTTAGCTTTAATTGAAAGTTTAATAATTAAATTTACGATTTCTATTAATTAAACAATTCTGGTGTATTTCAGATAGAAACTATATACATTTGATTGTCAAATTTAATTTCAAATTTTAAATTTTCTTAAAAACGGCCATTTTCTTAATTTTAAGAAATTTGTAAACAAACACAAATTTATCGATTTTTAAATATTTAAAAAAATTTCTGACACGTTATTTTAGTAAAATTAAAAAATTTAAAGTTAAAGTAATCTGATTTCAAAAAAATCTTTTGTTACTTATAGCATAAAAAAATAATATACAACCAATTATTAACGAGCGGTCCTGTTCATCTGATCGATCTATTGATGGATTGTTGAATGACGAACCGATGACAGCTACTACTGATGACCATAAATGACATAATTTTTAAGTCTGAGTTTTTAAAAAAATTATTCTATTTGAGTATGACACACACTAATGGAAATACAATACATAAAATAAAATTATTTAGTGAAATAGTAAATGAAAAAAAAAGAAAAAATAATTTAAAATTTAAAGTTTACACTTTTAACGGAAAATACAATCTGTTTAATAAACGAAATATTTTGAAAAGGCCACGTAAAGGGACAAAACCCTTAGATCACGTGACCTTGTTATAATAATGGCAATTTCTGTATATCATACATGGAAATAAGGAATGTATTAAGTAAAAAAATACAACATAAAAATTATTTTTTAAAAAAAGTAGCGCAACTAAATTTATTAAACTTAGCAATTTTGGACTCGTAAATTTTTTTCTACTTAATTACTACATCACCTCGAGGAACCCTCCTAATACAGAGCTTTACATGATTTAAAACTATTATAAATTATTATAATTAAAATTTCTTAAAAACGAAAAAATTCTTGTAAAATTAATTATTCATCAGAAAAAAAATTATTTCTTCAGACAATAATGTCCTTAATATTACTTATTTACAAAAGCAATTAAAAGCTTTTCTAATTAAGTAATATCATAGTTTTATTGGATTCATTATTTTTCAATTCAGAGCAGATTTTCAGTTAAATAGCTCAAATTTGAAAAAAAAAAGTAGGTTATTTACCATCTTCGAAGACTCCTACTTTTAACAAAAAAAAAAAAAAAAATTCAGGAACCAAAAAGGTTTTGGGCGAAATTTCATTAAATTAAGTAAATGTGGGGTAACATATTTTAAAAAATATATTTTTGACCAAAATTTTCTAAAAAAAAATATTTCAAAAATAATTTCATTGATTTGTGAATAAGTCCTGAAAATTTCATTAAAATCGGACAATTATTTGATTTTTACAAGAATTTCCAAATCAATATGTTTTCAACGGAAAAAAAAAAATCGCAAAAAAATATTATATTTTTTTAAACGTCCGCGATGACGTAAACAAAACAAGAATTTAACCAAAATTTCGAACGTGTTAGAAAATATTAAAAAATTTCAAAAATAATTAAAAAATACTTTTTTCTTTCATCTTAATAATAACATAAGCATTTTGACGATAAAACTTTATTTTCTTTAAGTTTGTGGCATTTTTCAGCTATGCTGTTTTTTCCGCGAAAACAGTGGACATGCTTAGTTAATGCTGTATGTTGCAGGATAGAACATTTTAAGCACAATGATGGTGAAAAAAAGATCACGATAGATATACTGGGTCACCAGCCAAAATTTTAAATTCCAGATGAAAAGATGAACATCCTTAAGAAAGGCGCCGTTCTTGACTTAAAACCAAAAATAATATTATGTTAAATTATAAAAATATAACCAGCAATAAAAATCTTGTCGGCATTAAATAACCCATTAAGGTGTTGATATGCCGTAAAACAAACCAAACCAAACCAAACAACTAAAGGATCGAATCAGTTTCTTGGTGTAAAGATGAACATCCTTAAGAAAGGCGCCGTTCTTGACTTAAAACCAATAATAATATTATGTTAAATTATAAAAATATTACCAGCAATAAAAATCTTGTCGGCATTAAATAACCCATTGAGATGTTGATATGCCGTAAAACAAACCAAACAAAACAACTAAAGGATCGAATCAGTTTCTTGATGTAAAGATGAACATCCTTAAGAAAGGCGCCGTACTTGACTTAAAACTAAAAATAATATTATGTTAAATTATAAAAATATTACTAGCAATAAAAATCTTGTCGGCATTAAATAACCCATTGAGGTGTTGATATGCCGTAAAACAAACCAAACCAAACAACTAAAGGATCGAATCAGTTTCTTGATGTAAAGATGAACAGCCTTAAGAAAGGCGCACTACTTGACTTAAAACCAAAAATAATATTATGTTAAATTATGAAAATATTACCAGCAATAAAAATCTTGTCGGCATTAAATAACCCATTGAGGTGTTGATATGCCGTAAAACAAACCAAACCAAACAACTAAAGGATCGAATCAGTTTCTTGATGTAAAGATGAACATCCTTAAGAAAGGCGCACTACTTGACTTAAAACCAAAAATAATATTATGTTAAATTATAAAAATATTACCAGCAATAAAAATCTTGTCGGCATTAAATAACCCATTGAGGTGTTGATATGCCGTAAAACAAACCAAATCAAACAACTAAAGGATCGAATCAGTTTCTTGATGTAAAGATGAACATCCTTAAGAAAGGCGCCGGACTTGACTTAAAACCAAAAATAATATTATGTTAAATTATAAAAACATTACCAACAAATAAAATCTTGTAATTTCTATGCTAACAGTTTCTTTTCTGGCACTTCTACCTTGTGGAACTCTCTACCTGCTCCTTGCTTGATTTGTAGATTAAAGCTTTACTCTGGAAAACAATATATGCATTTATTCTCTATCTACTGTCCTCCTGATTATCCTCCTAATGTTCCCGCTCTTTGAGTTAAGAAAAAGAATTTATTTTTGCCAAAAGAGATCTTTATAATTATAGAAACAACAAAATGCCACTGTTTGGAGCTGTTAATTAAGAAGACCCCGAAATGCGATTTGAAAGTTGGAAACACTAGAATCAAACAGACGCAGAATTTAAATATCTGGGAAGCGTCTTGACAGAGGACGGTAAGTTTGACACTGAGTTCTGTAGATGTAATGAGATGGCCAAGAGCACATTCTAAAAGCTGGGCAGTGTATTGCAAGACCGAAGGATTTCTTTGGTAACGAAGAAAAGAATACTGTGCTGTTAGGGGGTATCTGTTCTTCTTTACGGCAGCGAATGTTGGACGGTCTCCTCAAAAATGAAGAAGAGACTCGAGACGACAGAGATGTGGTTCTACAGAAGGATGATAAGGATATAATAATAATAATAATAATAATAATAATAATAATAAACATATCATAATAATAATAAAAATAACAAAGAAAAGAATACCGAGCTGTTACGTGACATCTGTTCTTCTTTACGGCAGCGGATGTTGGACGATTTCCTCAAAGATGAAGAAGAGACTCTAGGTGACAGAGATGTGGTTCTACAGAAGGATGCTGAGAATATCATGGACAGAGCATGTGAGCAACGATGAGATCGTAATGTTGCAAACAAGGCTTATACTTAACATCAGGAAGAGGCAGCTGATATTTCTGGGACACATAATGAGGAAGGAGGGTTTGGAAAATCTGATACTCACGGGTCGAATAGAGGGAAAGAGAGACAAGGGAAAGTAGCGTGTGACATACCTGACGAGCTTGAGCAACTTGGTGACAGAACGTGCTCTGTGGCGGGAAGCAGAGGGAAAGAGCTTGCTGAGAGCTGCAAGGGATAGAAGGAGGTGGAGAGCCATGATCGCCTACGCCCTGAAAAGACATGTCACATCAAAAGAAAAAGAAGAAATACTGTTGCTACATTTGGGTTGATTCATATCTTCAATTCTCATTGGGAATATTTCCCATTCTTCTTAGCCCATCCTGGGTATGACGATAAACTACATCCGCGTCCTGGGTAAGACGATAAACTACATCCGAGTCCTGGGTAAGACGATAAACTACGTCCAACACCAACGTCTATGATCAGGAGGTTTTGAGGATCATGGAACCACCTCTTAATTTCTGGTGTTCTCAGGTCAACACTGACCCGGGGTGCTGGCACCTGTTTGGGTCCCAGCTATGGTCAAATAGTTAAACCCCAAACTGGGTTCAAAAAACTATGAAAGTGTAAAAATAGATTTTAATGCGAGAAATACATTTTGTAAAAAAAAATATTGCCAGCAATACATTTTTGACGAAAAAAATATTACCAAAAATTGATTTATGAAGGAAAAAATATCACCAGCAACAAAAATTTTGTCGGTATTAAATAACCCATCGAGGTTGATATGCCGTAAAAAAACCCAAACCAAACCAAACTATTACCATGAATCTATTTCAAAATTTTGTTGGCATTCAATGACCCACTGAGGTCGATATGCCATAAACCAAATCAAACCATTCTTCTTGGCAGTAATCCCAAAGCTCTTCCACATTACATGGTTTCCATTGGAGCACGTTTTTCATCAGTTCTTACCACAAGGTTTCAATTATATTGAAATCAGGACTTTATTGTGGCCAATCTTCTAAAAGTTGAACAGCTCCCTCCAGCAGAAATATTTTTTGTTGCATGTGAAGTTGTGTAAGGGGTACATTCATGCTGTAAAACGTACCCTTCTTCAAAGTCTGGCAGAGGCTTGTACGCTATTAAGCTGATATAGTCTTTGCTCTTCAGGTTTCCATCAATTTTTTTTACCAGTATTATCCTACCTTCACTTTTGATGCAAATAAATTTCAATACGTTTATACCAATGATTCCAAACGTGGGGTGCATACCCCAGCGGAGGGGCACGGTAATATTTTGGTGGGGCATGTGTAGGATGTGCACTCTTGGGCTTATTATACCAACAGAATAAGGGGTCAATTCGAGAATGAGTTATTAACAGTGAATTGTTTTCTAGTCAGTCTGCGTGAGAGTGTTAATGCATGTTAATTCATACGATGCATATACAGTATGCATACATAGAAATATTACGTGTACGTATGTACATACATGTGTAATTGGCATAAAGGGTATTTCCCGTCTCCCCACACTCGCGTGTCTCGGTCAACAAAGGAGAGCTCGTGATGCATGTCCCTGGAAGAGCCCATTTTTTGTCGGCCAGTCAGAGCGTGAGGAGAGGGCGTGATGCATGTCGTTGAAGAGCCCATTTTTTTTGTCGGCCAGTCAGAGCGTGAGGAGAGGGCGTGATGCATTTTTGCCGATTTTTTTAAATCAATCAGAGCTTGAGGAGAGGGCGTGATGCATGTCGCTGGAAGAGCCGATTTTTGTCGGCCAATCAGCGCGTGTGAGCATTTAGTTTCCTTCCTTTACTTGAATTGAAGTAAAACTTTGAATATGTAAGAATTAAATATTACGGGGGCTGGGAGCACCAGAATTTTAGAAATATCAAGGTGGGGCATGGACCAAAATCGATTGGGAACCATTGGTTTATACCATCAAATTTTACCGTCTTTGTGTTGAGCTTTGTATTCTTTCTTTTCTCTCTCCTGTATTTTTACATAACCTCTTGCATTAGAATGTAACTCTATGTTGCATTCAGCAATCAAAATTACAACGTTCCATCATCCCATGTTAGATGTCCTTTAGACAGCGTCAATATTCTATTCTTTTTAGTTAATGGTGTTTTATTTCTTTTTCCTATACGTCCGCTCAATTTGTTTTTGCGTAGTAAATGCAAACTGAATGAACTGATACCTTACTGCTTAGATTGCATTCATTCCTCACTTAATTTTAGATTGCCTACCGAGTCTCTGACAATATTTTTTCGTCTCTCTTGTTTAACATTACTTTGTCTTCTCGTTTTCTGTGCACTTAAAATACTTCCAGTGGTATCAGAAATCATTTAGATGGTTTGAACACTGTTTCCGGTAATTCCTAGCCGCCTGACTATGTTCGTTTCCTTGCAAAGTCACAAACTGCATCTAAATTTTAGCGATGATGTTAGTGTAATAAACCAAGGTAATGTTAATTTACAATGACTTGACAAACCATGTTAATAAGATGAGTCAACCATTTTGAAATGGATTGAAATTTAAATGAATTGTCATACATGTTAATAAAATGGGACATGACTCACTTAGAAAATTGCATATTACCATGACTTTATACTCATAGACCTTTCATTGGCTCAATAGTTGTGTAAGGTCTTTTCTCAGTTTCATGATAATAAAGCGGTGTATCTTGTTTTGAATAAGACAAGAAATATATATATATATATATATATATATATATATATTATAAATTAATTGATTTAAAATATGTTTTTTTTTTTTTTTCCAGTTCCAAATATGTTTCAAAAATAGAAGCTAAAAAACCCCGAATTTAATTTTTGCAATTAGTTCCAGTTGGAACTGTGTTTTTTAAAAAAATATTTTAAATCAATTAATTTATAATATTAATGCTCTGTAAATTTACATTGAGAACTATTTTGTAAAAATAAAATATCTATAAGAACACCGGATTTTATATCTTACTGTTCTTTCTTTTTCAGATTTTTATATATATATATATATATATATATATATATATATATATATATATATATATATATATATATATGTGCAGGTATGCAGAAAATAGAAAAGAACACGTTGGTGCATAATCCGGAGTTCCTTAGTATTTTTGTTTTTATTTTTAAGAAGACAGTGCTCTATACAGAAGTAGAGCTTTATTATAATAATATTTTTTGATTAAAAATATGATTCTTTCGATACATAAGAGCTCTCATGTTTCAAAAACGAGAGCTGAAACCATCCAAATAATTAATAAAATTAAGTTGAATTGTGGTGTTTAGTCCCGTTTCATCTTCAAGCGAAATTTTAGGAATAAGCTATCTCTCGGTTTACGTGTATTTAAAATAGTCTAGCCACTCCCACAATAACGAATTCTGTAACGGACCATGCCTAAAAATACACGTAAACCACGCGCAGCCCAATAAACAAGCAAAAAATAGATTATTTATTTATTTATTTTTTTAATTGTAAAAATATTCCCAACCTAACACGTACCAAAAAATTAATAGAAAAAAAAAGAAGAAAAAAAAAAAAAAAAAAACTTTTACTTAAAATCAATAATTTCAAAAGAATGCCAAATATCTTTGATTTAAAATTCATAATTTCTTGGGGAAATTAATATTTGCGATGACATTAATTAGGGTAAATTCACAGAAAAGATCCAGATAATTAATGTCTACTGACTTGGCCATACGATTGTCTTAATAAAAAACATAATCTTGATTTTAGATATGTCTAACACATTACGTCTCTCTTAGAATGCGTATGAAACACCTTTATGCTTTTAATTTTATGAGCAGTATATACCATTTTTTTTCTAAATCTCCAAACATCCATAAAAATAAAAAATCAAATATAAAACAAACAAAAAAAATCAAATCAAATCAATGGTTTCAAACAAGTTGTCCCTTGCGGTTAAATATTTGAAAGAATTAGCTGGTCAAAAAAAAAAAAAAATATTGACAAAATATCACGGCTTACAGCGGTTAAAATCCTTTTAAATAGATTTATCGCCACAAGCCAATTCCGATCAGGGGTTATTTCATGGTAAAGAAAACTGTCTTTTGTTTTGCAGAAGTTATTTGATTCTTACCAATAAAGACTTCACTTTTATTCTAATTTTCTAAATTTTGTCGCTTTTGTTCTAATTTCAATTGTCAGCTAAAGGCAAAGCATTGATCACTTGAAAAAAAATCTGTCTGTCTGTCTATCTATCTATCTATCTATCTATTCATCTATCTATCTATCTATCTATCTATCTATCTATCTCAGTCTATTTCTATCTATCTATTTATTCATTATCTATCCCTATTTTATCTATCCCAATTCTGTTTTTAACTATCTATCTCAGTATCTTTCTTCATCTATCTATCTATCTATCTTTCTTCTATCTATCTATCTATCTATCTCATCTATTTTTCATGTATCTTATCTATCTATCTCATATGTTCCTATCTATCTATCTATTATCTATCTATCTATCTATCTATCTCTATCTCAGTCTGTCTGTCCTTTCTATCTCCTTCTGTCCATATCTATCTATCTATCTATATATCTATTTATCTATCTATCTATCTATCTATTTATATCTCTCTTTTCTATCTCCATATCTATCTATCTATCTATCTATCTATCTATCTATCTCTATCTATTGTATCTATCTATCTCATCTCTCTATCTATCCTATCTATCTATCTATCAGAATAATTTATCCATCTATCTATCTGTCAGTCTTTTTCCATCATCTATCTATCTCAGTCTGTTTCTATCTATCTATCTTAGTCTGTTCCTATCTATCTATCTATCTATCTATCTATCTATCTATCTATCTATCTATCTATCTATCTCTTTCTGTTCCTAACTATCTATCTCAGTCTGTTCCTATCTATCTATCTATCTATCTATCTAATTCTGTCCATACCTATCTAGCTAACAGGAAGGATACATCGAGTAATCTATCAGGTTTGTGTGGATGGATGCGTGTAAAGGGACTGGGTCAAATAGGAAGAGAGAAAAAAAAAGTTGATTGGACTTACAAATAAAAGGAAACTGAGGAAAACCGCGATCGCCGACCCTGTGAAGCGATCCCGGGGATAAAAGTAGAATACGCTCTGATAGCAAGTTGGGGGAAAGCGCAAGGTGTCAGGCTCGTCTTGCAAAGTATTAGCTAGTCTTTAGACATTAGGGCATCGAGTATTTTTATTGTACCCTGTTAAACCAATTTTCATTTTCCCATAGAATGTTCTCTTAGGCAAAAGATAACCTCCATTTGTTACGAGATTCCTTGTCATCTGTAGCCAATGTTTCTGGTCTCAATGCCTTTCAATTATGATGCTAACAATTCGTAAAGAGTTTTCCTTAACTTAAAAAAAAAAACAGCCTCTCTTCACTTACTGACTTACACATTTAAAGACCACTCATAATTACGACATGTCATACGAACCCCCACCGGTAATATAGGATATGATACTGTAGGAATATTAACGATATTGACGGCCTAAATCAACACGTACATTTTTTTTTTACTTTACGATTGTGTAAGCAAACGCAAAAGCAACAAGAGAAAAAACAAAAAGGAAAACAAAAAACATTTTATAACAAGATTGATACCTGTCTATATTTCTGAGATGAGGTATTATGTACAATATTTACATTATTCGGACTATTGTTCTCATCTTTATCACCATATTTATTACAACGTTTCGGCTTTCAGTATCTGTCTATATTTCTGAGATGAGGTATTATGTACAATATTTACATTATTCGGACTATTGTTCTCATCTTTATCACCATATTTATTACAACGTTTCGGCTTTCAGTATCTGTCTATATTTCTGAGATGAGGTATTATGTACATTATTTACATTATACGGACGATTGTCCTCATCTTTGTCGCCATATTTATTACAACGTTTCGGCCTTCAGTATCTGTCTATATTTCTGAGATGAGGTATTATGGACACTATTTACATTATTCGGACTATTATTCTCATCTTTGTCACCATATTTATTACAACGTTTTGGTCCTTCAGTATCTGTCTATATTTCTGAGATATGGTATTATGTACATTATTTACATTATACGGACGATTGTCCTCATCTTTGTCGCCATATTTATTACACAGTTTCGGCCTTTCAGTATGTGTCTATATTCCTGCGATGAGGTATTATGTACACTATTTACATTATTCGGACTATTGTCCTCATCTTTGTCGCCATATTTATTACAACGTTTTGGCCTTTCAGTATCTGTCTATATTTCTGAGATGAGGTATTATGTACACTATTTACATTATTCGGATTATTGTCTTCATCTTTCTCGCCATATTTATTACAACGTTTCGGCCTTTCAGTATCTGTCTATATTTCTGAGATGAGAACCTTTTATTTCGCTCACTAGAGTAGACTGTTCTTGTTCCACCCGTCATGTTTAATGGATATCAGTTATCTCCTGCTAATTTCCCTCTGAAAGTTCTCCACTGCCTTAACCGGGTATTGAACTCACACTCTTTGGGTCCTGTCACCGGATCTAACCAACGCCTTTATCCACTGTGCCATGAGGACATCTGTGTATGAATTTCTGGGTATTATAAACCTAATGTCTTTAGCAAAGTTTTTTTTACCAGTGTTCATAGTGAATTTTTGCTGTTATCATTTCATGTTTTTACCAGAGTTCATATTGCAATTTTTATTGTTATTATCACTTTTCTTTGGCACTCGTTATTACTTGTTCTCATATTGTATTCATTTCTATGCTTGGTCGGCTCAGGAGATTTTTGTGGTCCTCAGCCGACCAAGCATAGAGCGAAATAAAAGGTTCAGTTCGACATTCCAACCACCTGGAGAAGGCCGGAGCGTACAACGGCCGAAACGTTGTAATTAATATGGCGACAAAGATGAAGACAATAATTCGAATAATGTAAATAGTATACATAATACCTTCTCTCAGAAATATAGACAGATATTATTAATTATTTTATTAAGTTTTTCTTATTTGTTAAAAAATTCTAACTTTTGATTAAAAAACCTTGTTTATCTTTGCGTCAGAGAGATTACTAAAATAACATAGCAAATTTTAGCACATTTCTTTCGTATGGACAGGCACTAATTTTGAAAAAAATAAAAATAATACCCTCAAATTTCATAAATGTACATAGAATTATACTATTATGTATAATTCTTATGAAATTTTATTTCACACAGGAGTTATATTTTCCAGAAAGTATGAACAATGGTAAGGTGAAAGCTGAAGTAATAAAAAAAAGATAAAAAAATATTAGACTGTTGAAAGATTTTTTACTTTAAAAATTACGAGTTAAATAAGCTGGTTCACTTAAAAGTAGAAAAGATTATGTCATTTCTGTCCTTCCGTACGATAATTCCCCCCTCACGTTAGTTGTCAATACGTGATGAAGCTGTTACTCGTTACTAGTCAGTCGTTAAGAAAGGAAGTAATATTTGTATCAAAATATATGGTGGTGCCACATTATCGAACGCTGTTGGATATCCTTGATATCAGGAAAATGTGAAATATCAGTGTATAACTCCTCACTTATTGACCAATTCGTCTAACGAGCTGATCATTGGAATGGAACCTGGTCGTTAAGTGAAGAGAGGCTGTACCCTTTCCAGGCTTAACAAGGTAAGACATATCGTATGTTAAGTTTGCTAAAAATTTATTTAAAAAAAAAATCAATTCACCCCAAACAAAGACATAATACTATTAAAGATTATTCATCAAAATTTTATACAAGATTCAATATTACCGCTCAAGTTCTTTAAACCGGCACTCTCTTATCCGGATTTTTTTTTTTAATCATCCGCCATTAGCTCGTTGACCGACTACGAGGACAGCGCCGCGCGTTATTTACAACTTTTTCGCAGCAAAACGGTGTTTCGACGCTATATGGCCGTAAGTCGTCAGTGAAACAGAAAATCGGAAGTTGGATAAATATAGGGATATCAACAAAGAGATTAAATGAATTCTCAAATATGAAGGTGGCATTTGAACCGGTTCTAAATAATCCTTGGGAAATGATTTGAAGAATTAAAGATTAGAATAGGAAAGAGCATTATGGGAATCGGTAAATTATTGATGATAAGGTTAGGGTTAAGGAATATGTGGAAAGGAAGAAACAAAGAAAGCAAGAAATAAAGTAAGAAAGAAAGAAATAAAGCAAGAAAGAAAGGAAGAAATAAAGAATGAGAGAGAAAAAGATAGATTGAAAATAAAATAAAATAAAAGAAAGAAATGGAAAAAAGAAAGAAGAAGACAAAGCGGCAGATGATTACGTAAAGGGGGTTTAGTGGGAAAGTGACGAAGCCGAAGGATTAATAGAATACTACACGAAGGAGGAGGAGGAGGAGGCGGGTAGGAGAGAGAAGGAGGAGGTAGAAGAAGAAGAAGAAGAAGAAACTTAAAAAAAAAAAAATTGATCGATAATAAATCACAATATTTCAATCAGAAAAGGAATGAATATATATTGTATAAGAAGGATGAGGAGGAGGGGACGAGAAAGGAGGAGGATGTGGAAGAAGAAGAAGAAGGGGAGGAGAAAGAAGAAGAAGAAGAAGAAGAAGAAGAAGAAGTAGGAGGAGGAGGTGTCACAAGAAAAGACAAGACGAACGGGAGGGAAAACTAGGAGGAGGCTGAAGAAGAAGAAGAAGAAGAAGAAGAAGAAGAAGAAGAAGAAGAAGAAGAAGAAGAAGAAAGGAGGAGGAGGAGGAGAAGGTGTCACAAGTAAAGACGAACGGGAGGGAAAAGTAGGAGGAGTCGGAAGAAGAAGGAGAAGAAGAAACTTTAAAAAAAGAAAAGAAATTGATCGATAATAAATCAAAGTATTTCAATCAGAAAAAGGAATGAATATATAGAAGAAGGATGAGGAAGAGGGGACGAGAAAAAGAGGAGGAAGAAAGAAAAGAAGAAGAAGAAGAAGGGAGGAAAGAAAAAAGAAGAAGAAGAAGAAGAAGAAGAAGAAGAAGAAGAAGAAGAAAAGTAAGAAAGAGGAGGTGTCACAAGAAAAGACAAGACGAAAAGAGGGAAAAACTAGGAGGAGGCTGAAGAAGAAGAAGAAGAAGAAGAAGAAGAAGAAAAAGGAGGAGGAGGAGAAGAAGAAAAAAAAAGACGAACGGAGGGAAAAAGTAGGAGGAGTTCGGAAGAAGAAGGAGAAGAAGAAACTTTAAAAAAAGAAAAGAAATTGATCGATAATAAATCAAAGTATTTCAATCAGAAAAGGAATGAATATATATTGTATAAGAAGGATGAGGAAGAGGGGACGAGAAAGGAGGAGGAGGTGGAAGAAGAAGAGGAAGGGGAGGAGAAAGAAGGAGGAGGTAGAAGAAGGAAGAGAAAGGAGGAGGGGATGAAAGAAAAAGAAGAAGAAGAAGAAGGGGAGGAGAAAGAAGAAGAAGAAGAAGAAGAAGAAGAAGAAGAAAAAAAAAAAAGGAATGAATATATATTGTAATAAGAAAAGAAGAGGAGAGGGCTGTGAACTGGGAAAGGTAGAAAGAATAAAGACAGTTCAAGTAATCATGAAATAGAGAGAGAGCGTGAGAGAGAGAGAGAGAGAGAGAGAGAAGGAGAACGTCATAAAGAGAAAAAGCAAATAATTAAAGAGAGGGATTAATTGTGAAAGACGCGCATATTTAAACGACTTTCAATGATGTTCGGAGATTGAAATATTTTAGTTACTAAATCGTTAAGATGATCAGAATTTCCTTAAAGATTGATCCGATTCTTTAAATGACCTACGTCTTCCTTGATGAGGATTTTCCAAAGATCTCTTCCCGCTTCGCTCGAGGCAGATGGTTGGCTGAGCCAGGCCGATTAATATTTCAACAGATGAAATTAATACCGAACAAAAACAAAAAAGAAAAGGAAATGGAAAAATTTTCCCGACATCACCTTCCAAGGTTACTTCATTCAAGGCGCGTCGTTCACTTGGAGAATTGGGAAGCGACTCGCTAGTTAAACCGATTGCTCGATTATCAGGAGAGATTTTAACATTCATAAAAAATTTTTAAGAGAAAATAAAACAAATAACTCAAGTTAGTCAATCATAAAGACACGAATAAAATAGTCCTGGATATGACGATAAACTACTTTTGGAAGCCAGGGCTCTAATCAGGAGGTTTTGAGGAGCGTAAAACCATTGCTTATATGCAGTTGTTTTTAGGTTCAGTCTGGCCTGGGGTGGTAGCACCTGTTAGGGGTCCAAAGTATGGGCAAATAGTTAACTGGTGTCAAAACACTATGAAAGTATAAAAATAGATTTTCATAGTAAAAAGTAACAGCAATAAATATTTGAAAAGAAATTACCATCAATTTTTTTTTTAATTTTTTTTACTAGCAATAGATTTGACTCCCAACAAAAATCATTTAGACAAAAACACGTGAATGAAACCCGATCTACAAACTGACTTCTTACAAAGGATACATATTCTGTTCATTCGAACCTATCGTAAAAATCTTGTTTGCATTAAATAACCCATTGAAGTGTTGATATGCCGTAAAACAAAAACGACTAAACCAAATAAAATATAATGCGATCTCTACGCTTATGCACAAAGAAAGTTTCAAGATGCTCAATACGGCACATACAATTCAACCTCTTTAATCCGGAACCCTCGAACCAGGTCACTACCGGACCACAGAACATGCCGAATGAGAGAATTCACACCTTAAATCTTTGCTTCTCAACATTTTTTTTTAACTCGTAGATGACTTTAATGCTTAATTACTTCTGACGGACATGCATAACCATTTTATGAAATTAAAAGTTTAAATAAATAACTTTAGGAATTATATTATAGAAATAGTAAATGTATATGCTTTATTTTGAAGTAAAACTAATTTAATGAAAAAAACAAACAAACTTGTATTTAACAACTAAATTCTATGGAACATTTATGTAGATGAGTAAAATAACTCATAATAAACCATCTTAAACTTTTTTTAATTATGTAATAATATTTTTAAAGAATGTAGATTTATTCAATGGGATCCCTGTGGTTGATTCTGTCCTGCAAGTTGATTTATATTCGGCTCAATATTCGATGTCAATGGTAGTCGAAAATCACCCTTTTCACAATGTCGAGTCTTCTACGGGTTTCTGATAGTAAGTGAGACACGACTAAAACCCGATTTAACAAGGTAAGATGATGGTAAAACAATAACAGTGTTGTCTTATATTCGCCTCCATCGACGTCAATGATAGTCGAAGATCACTCTTTTTACAATGTCGAGTCGTCTACGGGTTTTTGATAGTAAGTGAGACACGACTAAAACCCGATTTAACAAGGTAAGATGATGGTAAAACAATAACAGTGTTGTCTTATATTCGCCTCCATCGATGTCAATAAAGATCAAATGATAGTCGAAGATCAATAAAAACCCGATTTAACAATGTCGATGGTCTTCAATGGTTTTGATAGTCAATGATTCGACAATGAGACACAATGTCGACTAAAACCCGATATTTAACAAAACCCGATTTAACAAGGTAAGATGATGGTAAAACAATAACAGTGTTGTCTTATATTCGCCTCCATCGACGTCAATGATAGTCGACAATCACCCTTTTCACAATGTCGAGTTTTCTAAGGGTTTTTGATAGTAAGTGAGCCACGACTAAAACCCGATTTAACAAGGTAAGTGTTGTCATATATAAGGTAAGATGATTGAAAAACAATAACATATATTTTACTTGTATTCGCCTCCATCGATGTCAATGATAATCGAAAATCCCTCTTTTTACAATGTCGAGCCTAATACGGGATTTTGATAGCTAGGGAGATACACGACTGAAAACCGACTCAACAAGGTAAGAAGATGAAAAAACAATAACATAGTCCTGTGCTTTTTCCCAGAGTATTGGATATAATTTTAATTTTTAATTTAAAGAAAATATTTTAATTAAAATATCAATGCACACGTACATAGTAACTTATTAAGCATAACTTAGATGTGACACAAGGCCGAAAGTATGGAGCACCCAGTGAGTATAGAACTCACTACTCAGTCGTAGTTGATCTAGCGCAGTCGTTCCCGACATTTTTTTAATCCATTTTTTAATCTTTTAATCTTTTTTTAGTAGACTCTGATAACCATTCGATGAAAAAGAAAGCTTATTTTATTTTTTTTACTTATAGATAAGTTTAGGAATTGTATTATAGAAATAGTAACTCTATATACATTAGTTTGAAGTAAAACTAATTTAATGAAAATAAACTTGTAGTTCACAACTAAATTCTATAGAACATTTATGTACATGAGCAAAATAACTCATAATAAACCATTTTAAAATATGTGAATAATTAATAAACTAAAAAAAAGGTGCAGATTTATTCAGTGAGGTCACTATGTTTGATGTTGCTAAAGACGTTAATAATTTTTCCTTTTAAACAGGGAAGAATAATTTCTTGCCATTTCTTACTCTTGAGCATGCATCATACAACCGGCAATGCCTACATATTTATTTTTTTAGGATCAAATTCCAACATTTGAAGCGTTTGGCCTTGTGATTTGTTTATAGTTCTCGCAAACGCAGGGCGAACTGGAAACTGGATTCTTGTATATATAAAAACATAAAGAAAAGATATGCAAAAAACAATAATGCATTTTTATTAAATAAGTATTTTGATCATTAAATTGTTTTTAAAATAGTGGGAGTATTTTGCATATTAAATAATAACATTTTTAATTATCCCCCAAAATTTAATATTTATTGTACTAAACCACGAACCCTACTAAAACCAATCGTACTTTGTACTCCTTTACCTGTTTGTACTTCTCCCCAAACTTTGGTTTCGATCGGTCAACGTATGACGGACGGACGGACGGACGGACGGGTAGGCGAGAGAAAGAAAACATAATTATATGTATAGAGATAGTCCTGAATCTACCATACCTACCACAGAGATGACCATAAATGCCATAGGCGTCAAGGTCGAAAGATTGCACAGTCCATGCAACTAGTTGGAGGTGCTGCAATAGGGTTTGAATGCACTGGTTTCGACATATTCCATTACAAAAAAAGTAACCTCTTGAGAACAGATACTACAACTTGATCCCTTAGTGAAAGCCGGATAAAGGATATAAACTCGGTCGGTTGACAACACGCGTATATATGAAAAAAGTGTGGGTTATTAATGGTAATAATAGCCGTTACGCTACAGGTAAATATTTGGTATTGATTGATCGATCAGCCGGTTCAGATATCAGCTGAAATTTATAGAATAAAACGTTTAAAGAGAAATTCTTTAAACTTTTATATATATATATATATATATATATATATATATATATATATATATATATATATATTGAACAATAAAAAAATAAAAAAAAAAAAATTAAAATCATTAGACACACTGGGTTGTAGATTAATATTCTTTCGTTTTTATTATTATTATTATTATTCCATTTAGATTCCTCGACTAGTTTCGACCGAAATGGCCATCATCGGGAGGAGAAATATTTCTGCTTGCTGTTGGCAGTGAACTACAGAAATGAATGATATATATATATATATATATATATATATATATATATATCAGGAAATCAAGTCTCTCAAGTCCAGGAACTGTTATCACACTTTCCAATGTTGATGAGGATTTCCTTCCTAACCGTCTATATAAAGTTGTGTGGAATGCTAACATCTTGATTATGTCATTCTCTTTGAGTTACGTATGCTATCCATTTTAGTTGTTGCTGCTGCTGGTAGTTCTCAAGTGATGTGGTTTCTGCTGTCTGGTAAAGTTATTTGTGATTCTGTAGCGCCAGTCTACAATGTTCAAAGAAAGCTGGTATTTGCGTAAATGCTGGTTCTCTCTGTGTCGAGCCAGAAAGTTTTTTTTTTCTCGCCTGAGTCCATCCTTCAAATCCAGAAATAAACAATTCGCCTTTGCATGGAATACTGCTATCATATATGGTCTGGAGCCCTCGATGTACGTTTCAAGGTCCTCGACAAAATCCACAGACGGATATGCAATGTGACTGGCTCTGGTCTGGCATCTCGTCTACAGTCACTCTTTCACAGACTTGCTGTCGCTTCCCTCTGTCTTTTCAATAGGTAATTTCACGGTAACTACTCCGACGAGCTATTTTCACTGGTTTCCAAACTGCATAAATTTAAACGTGCTACTAAGTTGGCATCTCAGTCCGAGCCTTTTACTGTTGAAACGGTTAAATGTAGCTGTATCTTCTACTCCAATAGGTTCATGTCTCGCACTTCCCGTCTGTGTAACTCCCTTCCTCTTACTTTCTTCGCTGAGAGCTATAATCTCCAACTATTCAAATGCAATGTCAGTCGACATCTCCAGATACCTTGATCTAATTCCCCGTCTTTCTTTTCTTCCTTTCCTCAATCACGGCTCTTGATTCTGCTCTCTGTAACCCCTTGCGTGCTAGTGGCACTCCCGCCTTGATTAGGGTGAAATGCTTATATATTATCCAAATATATATATATATATATATATATATATATATATATAGATAGATAGATAGATAGATAGATAGATATAAAAGAAAGATTATCCAGTTCCGGTCACGACTGTCACGCCGAAGACGGTATCCATCAAAACTGTAATGAGGGGGAGTCTACCGGAGGGGTTGAGAGCCCCAGAACTAGGTATCAAACGCAGCTTTCTTATGAATTTTATGAGGACAGAAAGAAAAACCTTCACGGGTAAGACCTACTTTGCCCCATTGGAGCGAACCTCTTTTATCCCTTTCATATTCTATTGGTGACATGTTCCAGTCGAGTGGCGTCTTCCCACGAGACGCTGCTTTGTGGAACCGACTCCGAAGAGGATGCTTCCGGATCGCTACAATCTTAATCTGTTCAAATCTAGAGTCAACACTTCCTCACATATTTCTATAAACTGCAAGTTTTTCCCTGTAAACATCTACCTCGAGAGGCTCTTTGGAGAAGAACAGATATTCTATCTTGATCTCAATCTGATAGCGAGGTAAAGGCGATTTGACAAGACGCAAAAGTGCTGATGCCAGTTAGGAACTGACACATAAATCAACTGAACATAGAATACTCATATAATGCGAGCTGGATAATCATGGAGACCAAACAGAGGATATGAGCACAGTTATAGTGCCGGTAATGCATTTTAATGAAAATTTGTCTGTACAAAATGATGCATTAATATTAGTATTATTATTATTTTTATTTTCTTTATTTTTTTTTTTTCTGGCGTTTACACATTTCTTTCCGGTTCCCGACCAGGGACCTAAGGTTAGAAATGGCATCATGACACTTTCCACTGACAAAAAAAAAAAAAAATAAATTACATAGATAAAGCCCTTCGTAAAGTGTGGGTTGTACTTGTCAGAACAATTTTTTGTATCTCCTTGAGGCATGGACTTCCAGGAATCCCTTCAATTAGTCTATTGCAATTTTTTCCAACCATTCCTAGGGCTCCAACTACAACATGGATTGTTGATGTTCCCATATGCCACATTTTCGAGATTTCTATTTCAAGGTCCTTGTATTTTGACAACTTTTTGAATATCTTCAAATATATATTGCAGTCAGCAGGGACTGCCATATCAATAAGGAGGCACCGTTTTTGTTTGTGGTCTTTAATAACAATATCTGGGCGGTTGGCCTTGATTGTTCTGTCAGTGTGTATTGTGTAGTCCCATAGAATTGTAACAGGTCCTATCTCCGTAACCGGGTCTGGGTGGTGTTCATACCAGTTTCTTTCAGTTTCCTTCCGTAAAAGTTGCAGATTTTCCAGTGCAGATATTGGCCCACTCTGTCATGTCGGATTTTATATTCAGTGGGTGCCAACATCGTGCAACCTGATACAAGATGATCAATTATTATTATTATTATTATTATCATCATCATTCGATTTCTGTTATGGACACACTACCTACCAAGTCTGCGGAAAGACCTAAGGCAGGTCGTGGTGTTGTTATTGGCCACATTTCATGTTAATTTTTTTTTTTTTTTTTATCTCCGATGAAGTTGCTAGCGTTACATAGACAAAGTTCTCCTTAGTGTGTGTGCTGTACTTAATAAGACAATTTTCTGTATGTCTCTTAAGCTGGGGTTTCAAGGATTCTTTCAATGTGTTGTTTTTTTCCATTTTTTTTAATAATTCCAAGTGCACCTATTACCACTGGTATTATTCTTGTTTTTTATTATTATTATTATTATTATTATTATTATTATTATTATGTTTTAATAACAAGACAAGCAAACCCCTGTCCGTTAACGGCGAATATGTACAACTCGTTAGAAAATTGTGGGAAAATAATGTATTTTAAGTGGAATATATGAAGGGGCTAAAATATTTTTGCTTAAAATACGAAACCCCCAAAAATACTCTAGATCCTGCTGTTGCATTAAGACGTGCCAGTTGTCAGTTTCCACATGCCGGAAACAAAATTTAACCATTAATTTAACCAACAATTTAACCAACGATCTAACCAACAATTTAACCATCATGTCCATGTAGATTTAAATTCATTCCTAAACCCCAAAACAGCTCAGAAGAGAAAAAAAAATCAGTCTGGCCACATTCAGTCCCTCGAAAACCAAATCAGACGATCGAGCCAAGAACTTTCATTAAACACAAAGAACTAATGTTTTTTTCAGTCTGGTCCCAACTCAAGTGGAAATCGGGTGTACTCCAGCAAGTACCTTAATCCCTATTCTCTACAGGTTAATTGAAAACTAACTTTTTATTTTATGAGGCCAATCAGGAGTCCTGTCTTGACAACCTGTAAATTTTTTTCTCTGGGGTTGGTTTTAAAATGGGGAGTTACATTTCAATCACCCTGTATATGACCAACTGAGATAGATAGATAGATAGATATATAGATAGATAGATAGATAGATAGATAGATAATAAACAAACTGAGATGAGATAGATAGATATTTTAGATAGATAGATAGATAGATAGATAGATAGATAATAACAAACTGAGATAGATAGATAGATAGATAGATAGATAGATAGATAGATATGAACAAACTGGCTAATCGAAAAGTAACACCCTGTTATATGTATGAATGGCCAACAAGGAGTATTGTGATAACACCCTGTGATTTTTTCTCTGGGGTTCGTTTTAAAATGGGGAGTTACTTTTCAATCACCCTGTATATGACCAGACAGGGATAGATAGATAGATAGATAGATAGATAGATAGATATGAACAAACTAGGTAATTGAAAAGTAACTCCCTTATTTATATATGAATGGCCAACAAGGAGTATTGTGATAACACCCTGTGAACTTTTTTGGCTGGGGTTGGTTCAAGGAGCAAGTCTCCTAAACCAAATCAAGACTTTGGAAGGAGTTGAAGCCCGAATACAAGAATTTATGTCTTCCATACCAACAAGAGTCCCTAGTAAAATAAGTTGACGCGATTCCTGGACGCCTCGAGAAGCTGGTAGCGAAATCTGGTGCTCATACTGAACTGCAATGTAATATCATTCTTTCTCTATGGTAGTGAATGTTGGGCAAATTCTTCACAGCTGAAGGGAAGACGCGCGTCAACAGAAATATCGTTCTAAAAAAAAAATGGTAACAAAACCAAGGACGGAAGATGTGGGTGCCGACGAGCAGCATGAGATGCGAAGTTCCCATTTGATATGTCAGAATCTAGGAAGGACATGAATTCATATATCTTTTAAAGAGTGACAACAGACGACGGAAAATTTGATACCAAATTCGCTAGCAAAAGCTAAATATAATTAGCGTTGAACATTTCGCATTTCTCAACTGATATTCGAAATTTTCTTTTTTTTTTTTAGAATGAGCCTTCTGGTAGTTGTGCTAGAAGACATATTTAGTTCCTTCTTTTTCTTTCTTTTTCTTCTTTCTTTCTTTTTTTCTTTGGTATTTCTTTCTCTTCTATCTATCTATCTATCTATCTATCTATCTTTCCATCTATCTATCTATCTATCTCATCCATATATATATATATATATATATATATATATATATATATATATATTATATATGAGTTTTGATATTTTAGACTAGATGAATATCTTAATAGATATTTAATATATATATATATATATATATATATATATATATATATATATATATATATATACATATATATATATATATATATATATCAGCCTGTTTATTATCTCTCGCTCAAAGAAAGTCTCTCTATATATATATATATATATATATATATATATATAAAATTCTATCTCCCTTTCAACTCAGTCTATTCATATTATCTATATATCTACATCTATATGTTGAATGTATGTTCATTATCTAGCTTACGATGTCTTGTTCAAATATATCTTTCTTTTAACCTCTATCTATCTCTCTATCTCTTTATCTATCATATCTATCTATCAATCTATCTATCTATCTATTTATCTATCTATTCATCTATCTATTCATCTATCTATCTATCTATTTTATATATACATATATATATATATATATATATATATAATAGATTTAGATAGATATGAACACATGAATGAATATATATATATATACATATATATATATATATATTATTCATACAAAAAACAATTATCTATCATTATTAATCTATCTAATCTAATTAATTATTTATATATATATATATATATATATATATATATATATTTATATGTCCATTGTCTAACTAATGATGTCTTGTTCCAATATATATATATATATATATATATATATATATATATATATATATATATATCCATTGTCTAGTATAGGATGTCTTGTTCGAATATATATATATATATATATATATATATATATATATAACAAATATATATATATATATATATATATATATATATATATATTTTTTTTTTTTTTTTATATTTTTTCATTATGATAGAAATATAAAGAAATATATATTGATCGTTGAGCGACAAACGTTTTAAAAATCTCTGATATATAAGTATCATGATAGATAGATAGATAGATAGATAGATAGATAGATAGATAGTCAAAAAGATATGAAGGAAACACAATGCGAATGAGAAAGAGAGTTACCTAATGTTTTCACTGGTCCATAAAGAGATAAGTTGTTATTTCGTTTCACATATTGCGAGTCTCATTTCCGTGTTCAAATTGAATTGATGCCATAAATTGCTGCATCAATTTCAGCTTTTCATGTTCGATGAAGGAGGAAATTCTTTCAAGAAAAGCATTTCACAATTCCTGCATTGTGTCACGTTTTAAAACGATTTAGCACAACGTGGAAACTTATTAAATTGAATAATTTACTTTTGTGTTCAAAAACACGTGTAAACGAAGCATTACTTTTTTAGCTCGCTTTTTTTTCTGCGAATCTAAATTTTGTTTTAAAGTTTTTAATGGCATTCTTTGAATATAATATTCCTTGTGGGATTTTACTTTCGATCTGTGGTGTTTGTTATTGCAGTTTTCCCGAAATTTTACTGATTTTTCTCTTTGAATATAATGAAGCTGAAACGAATAAAACACTATTACTACTTCTAATAATAATAATAATAATAATAATAATAATAATAATAATGAAAAAGAAAAAGAAGAAGAAAAAGAAGGAAAGGAAGAAGACGAAATGAAGGAGAAAGAAACGCGATAGCAGAAAACTGAAAGATAAAACGAGAAACGTTTGAAAATGAGAAGTATGGCGTCTCCGAATAAAAAGGAAGTTGAGAGAAAAATGAAAACGAAAAACGAAGACGAAAAAAACACAAGTTATGGAAGACTGAGAAAAGAAGAACAAGAAATAAGTTGAAGAAAGAAACAATGGCGTTGAAGAAAACAATGAAAAACAACTCGAAGTCAAAATATCAAAGAATTAGAGAAAAGAAAAGAGGAAATTGAAATGTAAAAGGCAAGAAGCAAAAGAAAAAAGAAGAGGAAAACGAAGAAAAAGAATAAAAAATATAATAATAATAATAATAATAATAATAATAATAATAATAATGATAAATGACGACGAAGAAATGGAAGAAGAAAAAGGAGCTGAAAGATAATGATAATAATAAAAGAAGAAAAAGAAGAAGAAACATAATAATAAAAGAAGAAGAAGAAGAAAAAGAAGAAAGATAATAATAATGATAATAAAAGAAGAAGAAGAAAAAGAAGAAGAAAGATGATAATAATGATAAAGGAAGAAGAAGAAGAAAAAGAAGAAAGATAATAATAATAAGAAGAAGAAGTAGAAGAAGAAGAAGAAGAAGAATGAAGATGATAATAATGATAAAGGAAGAAGAAGAAGAAAAAGAAGATAATAATAATGATAATAATAATAATAACAATAATAGAAGAAGAAGAAGAAGAAGAAGAAGAAGAAGGGAGGAGGAGATACGTAATCAGAAAACGAATAATTGTAACAACCACATTAGTTTCCTTTCTTTCAACATAAGGTCAGTGTTAGACACACTAGAGTGACAGGGTGTAATCGATTTCTATTTTTTCCTCAGATTAGGACATTTTAAATGGTATGCAGCAATATGAATCTGTTTTCGGAGTGTATGATGAAATTTGTTTGGCTTTGAAAAATATTGGGTCATCCTTGATTGTATATGATTTTCATCATACCCAGACACTATTGTCTCGACTGTTGATTAGTTGTCCTACGGCCATTGTCTGTGATGGACGTTACTTCAAGGAAGCATGCGAAAATTGTAACGCGGCACGAACACACTAGCAAGCCTTACCAGTGAGCAAACCAAAGTACTATAGAATGGCCCGGAAACTCTCCTGATTTAAATCTAATCGGGAATCTGTGGTCAATCTGCAAGGAACGACATTCGTGGAATGTACATACGAAGTACTAATACGAAGAAAAAGTGAATAATAACGGAATTATTCGTTTTGTTTCAATTAATTTGCTGAAGCGTTTAAATGGATTAACAGAAAAATTGAATGACGTTGCCATTGAAAATGAAAAGCATGACCGGAAAAACAAAAAAGAAAATGGCAAAAAGAAAGAGAAAAAATAAAGATAAAAAGGAAAATTAATTTATTTTTTACAGCTTATCAACCTTTTGTGGCTTATTTTAAACTGAAACATATTTTTGTAAGTATGAATCCTTTTTTTTCTGCGAACGAATAGACCATTAACAATTTTTAGGACATAATAATGATTTTTAAGATATAACTACTACTATTTATCCCCTAGCTGGAGGGGCTAACAGAATGTCGATTCATGCCAACATCAAGGATATTTACGCGTAAATGCTTGTAACAAATCAGACCGGAATTGAAACTTGGCTCTCTGATTTCTCGTCCTGGGTACATTATAGGTATATCCAAGGAGAAATTTTCAAGCGGTCACCTGTCTAGGTTCTAACCAGGCTCAATGTTGATTAACTACTGTGACCCTAAAAGAGCCAGTGTTTCATGACATACCAAACGTACATCCAACCAACCAGCACCTGATATTCCCAAGCGTTTACCCATCTATGTATTAACAAAGATCAACGTTGCTTAACTTCGGTCATCGTACGACAAACGGTGTTTTAACGTGATATGGTCGTAAGCTATACCACCCTTATAGCGAAGCTTATAGCGTATGATATTCTGAAGCGGTCACCCGTCTAGGTACTAACCAGGTTCTAAGTTGCTTAACTACGATGACCCTAGGAGAACCGGTATTTCAACGTCATATGGCAATACGACATGTCAAACGTAC
>CAHIKZ030001510.1:1155000-1171208 GCA_903632075.3 Acanthosepion pharaonis | reverse complement strand
TGTTGTTGCTATCACAACTTGTTTAGCCATTTATGGGCCCCCCGACCTTCCTCAGGTGTATATCGATCTGCGTAGCCTACAGGGAATTCTGAACTGAATCATTTATTTAATCTAGGCTGTTATCGTTCCACTGTTCATATCTATAGGTATGACATCGTCCTATGGAACAATGGCCTAGTGGATAAAAGCGTTGGTTTGTGAATTTGGTGTCATAGTGGGTGTGAGTTCAATTTCAGTGTGCACTTGCACAGAGTATAGCAAGAACTTAACATTACTAAATAAAAACAAGATATATTCCTAGACAGAAGTACAATCACCATTGTTAAGCAGCATTGAGTCTGGTCAGTATCTAGATGGGTGACCGTTTAGGAATACCAAGTGTTGTAAGCTTGGATGTGCAGGTGGTGTAATGGGCTTATGGCCAAATCACGTTCAAACATTGGTTCCCGTACGATCATCGTTGTTAAGCAACGTAGAGCCTGGTCATTAAATAGATTGGGGACCGTTTAGGAATACCAGGTGCTGTAAACTTGGATGTGCAGGTGGTGTAATGGGCTTATGGCCAAATCACGTTCAAATATTGGTCCCGTACGATCACCGTCGTTAAGCAACGTCGAGCCTGGTCAGTATTTAGATGGGTGACCATTTAGGAATACCAGGTACTGTAAACTTGGATGTGCGGGTGGCGTAATGGATAATGGCTCAGAATTGTTTAGAGAGCCGAGTTCCAATTCCTATTGGTTTCATTATATTCACTTACGCGATATCCGTGGTGAAAGGCATGAATCCAACTCTTCCCACCTAGCTATGGGTTAATTAACACGGCTTGTATCACTTAACCCTTATTATCTCCAAGAATAAAATAAAATTGCGTGCAAAATATTTAGATTTCGACATTAAACAACCCATATAGGTGTTGATATGCCACTAAAAAAACAACCAAACCAATGGATAATCGTTCGGAATTGTTTATCGGAGAGCCGAGTTGTAATTCCACTTGAGTTCGGTATATTCACTTAGACGCAAATACTTTGGGAAAGGTATGAATTCACCTCTTCTCCCCCAGCTATGGGTTAATTAGTAAGAAAAACTCATCTAAAATTGCGGGCAAAATTTTAGATTTCGGCATTAGAGGAAATAAAATTTTAATTGCAAAACATGTTTTATGAGTTAAACCCATTATTCCTTGGAGAATGTAAATCGTCATATTTTCTTTTTCAAACAGTTACTCACTTCCCGAAAATCTGCTCCGAATCGTAAGATAAAAAATGCAATAAAACTACGATATTATTTAATTAAGAAAAATTTTAATTGATTTTATAAATAAGATTATTTAAGAACTCTCTTGCCTTAAGAAGAAAATTTTTTAGATGAATAATGAATTTTTACAAGAATTGTTTTCCTGTTGTTAAAAATTTTAATAATAATTTATAAATCTTCGAAAACTATGCAATACGTTCATCCGGTTTGGTGATATTGTTATTAAGTGAAAACTATATTTACTCTTCAAAAATTGAAGGGATTAATACAACTTATCACGCACGAAGATTTTAAAATAATTTTAATTATTTTTCTGTAGAAAAGTTCCGATTTTTTAAAGACGACCATACACGACATTATCAAAAAAAAAAAAAAAAAAAAATCAGATATCCCGAATTAGTGGAAGTACCTTTTATATATATATATATATATATATATATATATATATATATATATATATATATATATATATTCTTTCCTCAACCCCATAGAAAACTTATGGAGCATTATAAAGTACAGGCTTTCGAGAAAGCAGTTGAGCAACATGCTCCAAGTGTTTTCTATGTGGTTGAGGTCAATTCCATGTCATAACACTTACCTACTTCTTTCCTCAAAGTATTCCTTCATCAATTTTGGTTTGTGACAGGGGGCATTATCCTGCATAAAAATGAGCTTGGTGAGGTCGATTTGCACCCTTTCAGCAGAAGGGAGCAGAAAAGACTCTAAAATTCTCTTGTACTGCTCGCTCCTGAGTGTCTTTTCAATAGGTTTTAAGAAACCAGTTCCATGAAAAGAAAAGCATCCCCAGAACATTATACTGAACGGATTCTTGACAGTACTTACTGCTAAATTCAAACAGCTTTCAAAGCTGCTTCTTCGGATTTTAGATCGCTTATCCTTTGAATTTAGCTCAACTTTTGTTTCATTGGAGAAGAGAACATTTACTAAAAAAATCAGGTGAGTCACTTTTATCGAACAGCACTATATATATATATATATATATATATATATATATATATATAGCAGCATTTTTTCATTCATACATGTTTCAATAAAAAATATAGACAAGCGTTGTCTATTTATTTTATGTAAATTCTTTTCATAACCTAAACAAAATAAACTATGAAATCTCCACAAATATCCTTAAATGTCTATAATTGGTAACAGAAGCCATTGATTTATACCAATGGCTTCCAATACTTAATACTTCTTGAATTCACTCTCGCGTGATCATGTGTGACGTCATGAGCTGCGGTGCGATTTTCGCTTCCAGCGTCTTGTATGCACAAGTTTGTCGTTGCTTGGAAATCATCCATGTAAACAGAAACAGCCTATCATCACATTCCTGTCCGTGTATTGCTTAATATATTGTACAGTAATTGTCATCTTTGATAATGGCTTATATTCCCGAAAGACAGATAGGATTAAAAATATGTATCAATATTGTGATTTTCTTTCTTCGTTTAATGATAATGTTATTAAGCTTATCAGACGATATGAAAAAAATTTACATAAAATAAACAGACAACACTTGTATATATTATTTAATGAAATATATAATGTGTGTGTGTACAGAGTATGCACAATTCAGGAAAGGAAAAACTTGTATAGATATTGTAATACTAAATTTATTCAAAGATTACGAGATTAATATAAGTTAACTTTGGTCACGACAATCACAAGAGATGCAGGCCTTTAGCTTCCAGACATTTATTAGTACGGCGAACTACCAAAGTGTCCAGTGGGATAGCTGCACATGCATTTTCAATTTCTTGTCTAAGGGCTGCCAATGCAGTCGGTTTTCTGCGCTACACAATATCCCTTAGGGTCCCCCATAGGTAAAAGTCTATAAACTACCAAAGACAATTTTTGCATTTTCTGAAATGTGCACATATATATATATATATATATATATATGTGTGTGTGTGTGTAAAACTTCAAACTTTATTATACTGACGATTTTGGGTTTGAAATAGACGAGCCATTTTATTTATTAAACAGTGTGTAATAACGTTAAAAATGTCGGATTAAAAATTAATCCAGTATCTGAACAATGTAAAAATTTAATCCTATATATATATATATATATTAAACATTACTTTTAGTGGATACGCATATTTGAATAGATGATCCGTTTATCTATTAAAGAGTGTATTTATTTATTTTCATCTATCGACCTGAATTTTCGAGAAATCTTATTAGAAAAAATGCGCACACACACACACACACACACACACACATATATATATATATATTAAAAAGAAGAGAGAAGCTGAAAACGTTTAAGGTTATAATGTGGAATTTTTATATATATATATTTTACTTTATTTTACATTTTTTGCTACACGGGTTTCCGTTCTCGCGATCTTCTTCAGGCAAAGATTGGCTATTTCCAAACTTATTATTAAAAGGAATTAATTTTCCAAAAACATGTTTTTCCGGAAAATAAACATTGTCTTTTGTGTGTAGTAGTAATCCAAGTTATTCTTGGACTTGTTGCTAAAATATTCTTCTTCTTAAGGTGTAATAAAACAATTAGGAAGGGCGAAGGTAGGAGGTCTTTGTTTTTCTCTATTTATGACCCTGTATCTCCTTAGACCTATCTCTATTTTTGTGCAATGTGTGTGCCTGTGTGTCTAAACATATCCCTTCTTCCATAATTTATATGGTTTTATTATAAATTTCAATATATATATATATATATATATATATATATATATATATATATATATATATATATATGAAATGGACAAAAACCTACAATTATTTTAATACATTTTTTTATGTTTATACGTTCTTTTTATAGATACAAATATTTAAGTAAATGCTCTGTTTATAATAAAATCAGTACTAATGACCTGCCTCTCAATTTTCATGGAAAATTTTTTCTGCTTCGACAGTTCAACCTACACTCCTATATAAATTCTAACTTTTTAGCCTGACGTGCTTTTAATGCTTTAACCACAGAGGTCGTTTCAAAAAAAATAAATTTTACTGTTTTAAACTTCTAATTGGATTTTTTTTTTATCTCATACATTCATATCTATTTATGCGTATCTGGCTTGGAAAAACAAATGACGTTTTAAGTGTGGAAAAGTCCGTATGGAAATTATTTTAAAATATATGAGAGAAAATCATGGAGAATTTAAAACCGTTTTATTAAAATCATTTGCTAACCGGAACGCTCCTTTCCTCAATCGGTTAAAGCACGTCAGGCTATAAGGATTCTTGGACATGGAATTTTCTCGATTCCTGAGGAAAAATTTATTTCATTTTAACGGTAAATTTTGTTAATAATTTTTAAAATTTTAAGCAAGTTTTAATTAAATATTTGTATTTATAAAAAGAACGTATAAAAAATGTCATATATATATATTTCTCCCCGTCGATATTCGACGTATGAGGGTCAATAGATTTAGTTTCCAGGAAACCGACAGCCCGACAACAGCACATGAGATTCGATTATAGTGGTGAAGGTTTCGTGCAGGACCATCCAAACTTTTGAAGGGACGAATTTTTAGACCTGGTGCACTAAGAGCCACAAGGTCCCTTAATGACCCTCCGCAGGTTTTGAATTCAGAATTGTCCTTCTCCTAAACCAGTTGCCATCCAAGGCTATAGAACCCAGTCTGTCCTGCTATTTACCCAGAGCTGGAGGAAGAAGAAGAGGATTCACACCTTTCCCAAATATAATGGGTTCAACTGGAATTTGAACTAGTCTCTCTGATTCCTCAAGCCAAGACGCTATCCATTACTCCACCGTTATTTATTTATATATATATATATAAAATCTGGTTTTGCCGTTGTCAAGCAAACTGTGTTAAAGCACACAATACTTTTTCATAAAGTTAAGTTTATAGCAAGAAAAAATTTTTCGTTCCTTTTGTCTCTTTTTTTTTTTATTCCTCGTCAGTAATCCATCTTACATTCTTCTGTGCATTGAATCCTGTTACCATATCTGGTCTGGTGTTCTTGCTTGACAAAATTAAAAAGAAGTCTGCAATGTAATAGATCCTGACCTGTCATCTCGGCTTCAGTCAGTTTCTCACCGACATAGCGTATCTTCCCGCTGTCTTTTGTACAAATATTTTCATGGCAATTGTTCTGATTAGCTTTCTTCCTTGGTGCGTCGACTACATGAATTTAAGCGTACTACTAGATTGGCATTTAGGTCTCACTGTTTTACTCTTGAACTAACTAGATGCAACCGTATGTTCTATTCTAATAGTTTCTTTTCTCATATTTCTCGCTTGTGGAAACCCTTTCTGATGTCTTGACACCTACAATCATCAAAAATTTAAATGCAACGTCAATCGCCATCTTCTATTGTCCTTTCTTCTCAATGAAGTTTTCTCATTCTCTTTTATTGCCAGCAACTCCTTGCGTCTTAGTGGCATTATCGCTATCTTTTGTCTTCCTGAAACCTTTTCTTTTATTGTCCTTTCTCCTCACTAAAGTCTTCTCATTCTCTTTCACTCCCAGTAACCCCTTGCGTCTTAGTGGCATTATCGCCATCTTCTGTCTTCCTGAAACCTTTTCTTTTATTGTCCTTTCTCCTCCCTAAAGTCTTCTCATTCTCTTTCACTCCCAGTAACCCCTTGCGTCTTAGTGGCATTATCACCATCTTCTGTCTTCCTGAAACCTCTTCTTTTATTGTCCTTTCTCTTCACTAAAAGTCTTCTCATTCTTTTTTCACTCCCAGTAACCCCTTGTCTTAGTGGCATTATCGCCATCTTCTGTCTTCCTGAAACCTTTTCTTTTATTGTCCTTTCTCCTCACTAAAGTCTTCTCATTCTCTTTCACTCCCAGTAACCCCTTGCGTCTTAGTGGCATTATCGCCATCTTCTGTCTTCCTGAAACCTTTTCTTTTATTGTCCTTTTCTCCTCCCTAAAGTCTTCTCATTCTCTTTTTCTCCCAGTAACCCCTTTGCGTCTTAGTGGCATTATCACCATCTTCTGTCTTCCTGAAACCTGTTCTTTTATTGTTCTTTCTCCTCACTAAAGTCTTCTCATTCTCTTTCACTCCCAGTAACCCCTTGCGTCTTAGGGGCATTATCTCCATCTTCTGTCTTCATGAAACCTGTTCTTTTATTGTCCTTTCTCCTCCCTAAAGTCTTCTCATTCTCTTTCACTCCCATTTACCCCTTGCGTCTTAGTGGCATTATCGCCATCTTCTGTCTTACTGAAACCTCTTCTTTTATTGTCCTTTCTCTTCACTAAAGTCTTCTCATTCCCTTTCACTCCCAGTAACCCCTTGCGTCTTAGGGGCATTATCTCCATCTTCTGTCTTCCTTAAATCTCTTCTTTTATTGTCCTTTCTCCTCACTAAAGTCTTCTCATTCTCTTTCACTCCCAGTAACCCCTTGCGTCTTAGGGGCATTATCACCATCTTCTGTCTTCATGAAACCTGTTCTTTTATTGCCCTTTCTCTTCACTAAAGTCTTCTCATTCGCTTTCACTCCCAGTAACCCCTTACGTCTTAGGGGCATTATCGCCATCTTCTTTTATTGTCCTTTCTTCTCACTCTCTTTTAACCGGCTTCCTACTTGCATTAACACCTTACTTGGTGGAGAAATGATAAAAAGACCTACTAAAATTATCTTTTGGGGAATGCGGCTAGTCATGCTCATAAGAATCTGGGTTCATAAATAAAATTTGACTGACATTGGTGTAAGATGGTTATTTAAATTCAGAGAGATAAGTTGGCTGCTTCCGTTTTTTCTAATTCAACACCCACCCAGTGTTTATAAACGGGGAAATAATGTTGTATAATATCAAAGGAACGTGAGACGGTTTCAAACCCAGCTCTAATGAAAGTAGAATCCTTGTCTTTCGTTTGTTTCTCATTTTTACTTATACCGACAGAGAAAGGTCAAGATGGCCGATTAAAATCTAATGAAATGGAAATTTTATAATAAGTTTGTAGCATAATTGCAACGAGTGGGAGAATATTTTTTGAAAGGAACTTGTAGATAATTCCATCATGAAAGATTTTCACTGAAATGATTCATCTCAAATGTTATCCACACTTCATTAAACTCTTCTTACTTGTCTATAAAGAATATTATTCATGGGAAGTCGAGAATTTTAACAGCGGACATTTTTTTGTTTGTTTCGCATTGTCTGTTATTTTTTTTTTTTTTACTTGAAGTTTTTAAAGACTTTTTACGCTTTTATTATGTATCTTAAAACTTTTACCATTTGCGATAATTTTGTTTTTCCTATCATGAATCACAAAAAAAATCTAACGGTTTGTTATTTTTTTTTTATCTATTTTCTCCTCCATTATTACAGATATTTTAATCGCGCTAAAAAGGTTTTCCATGTCAGGGCAGTTAGCGGCTCCAACATTACTCTCTTGTGCATTGAAACCTCACCCCACTGACTTACACAAATTAACCCCTCCTTCAATTAAGGAGTGCAAGTCTTGTGATCATTTTCCACTGAGAAGAGCAGACACTAAAGAAAGCCCTGAAAATGCTGAATATATTTTATTCACAAAGAAATCAGAGTTGGCAACATCTAAATTGATGCTTTATGGCGCATTGGCTTCTCAAAATGGTCTTACAATGTCAGAGAGGTATTGTGAAAAAACATACTCATAATCTTTTATCCCATCTCCAAGGTTCTGATCCTAAATGTAGTTTCATGACACATTGACTCCTCTATAAAAGTCATGGATTTTTAAATATATACTCATATCCTGAACATAAGCTCATATTGACGATTGCGGAAAAAATATACGATACATTTGTCGCTGACATATTGTTATACTGGAACATACCTATTCTAATGTTAATAGACTCTCCCACCTATAATAAGTAGGAATAGTAGTAGCAGTCGCCAGGGGGCTCAGTTAGTTGGTGATTCAGTCGATGTCGGACATTAAAGTATCAACAACCACAACTAGATTGCTGCGTCATTAACTATTATAACAAGTTCCTAACGTTTTGTACGTCGAACCTTTTTAGGACCGAATAAGTGAAATACAAGCCTCCACTGTGAAACTACTCTACAACACATATTTTCCGCAATTGTCAATGATGGCCTGTCTATGTTTCGGTTTATCATGACATGAAAAAATAACTCACCACATCCCCCTCTGAGATTACTTTTCTATTTAGCGTAGATCTGACATTTAATTGGTTAATCAAGACATACCCACAAGTCTATTTTTAATTCTGATCTTATGTTTTCCACCTCCCTTTAACTTTCGGAAAAGAGGTAACACGTTGTCTTTAAATATCCTTAAAAATGATTTAATCAAAAGTTACTTACCATCGCCTGAAGAAGAACAATCATAGTATCGAAACCTGAAAACTTTTGTGTAGCTGTGTAACGATTTCAACATGTTTTTATTCTAATCGCTTATAATAAAAATAATAATAATATATTGCTTTACTTTGTATTGAGGACTTTTTTTTAAAAAGTAAATCTTACGAACAGCGAAAATTTACTCCATCTGTTCTCTCATTTGGAGATATATATGTATAGGTTAATGATCAGATTTGAATCAGACCAGAAAACAGTAGTAATAAAAAGGGCTCAATAAACGTATAAAAATAAGATGTAGAGATTTGAACTTTAAAAATCAGGAGGTCAGTTGTATCCGCTACTTTGGTTTCCAACCTTACGGTTATCCTCAGGCGATTTTTGTAATATGAATGACCGCAAATATTTTTTTTTTTTAAAAAAAAAAAAAAAAAAACAAAAAAAAAACTAAAAAATATTATATTATATATTTATATAATAATAAACAAACGCAGGGCGTTGGGTGTAATAGGAAGGAGGAAATGTGAAGAAGAAGAAGGGAGGAGGGGCTGTGAATTCAGAAGAAAGGAGGATATTCTGTCAAACAATTCTCAAGAAGATAGAAAAAAGGGAAACTCAAACATTTCACCAAACACAGGCGACACCCTTTTCTTTGTGAACTAATTAGAAGAATAAGTAAAAGACACTTCTTGGAAACAACTTATTTATTGTGTGTTATCAGGGAGGTGGATGTTAAAGGTCGAAGGTAATAGGACATTCTTGGCATTTCGAGGTTTTGTGTCTTTCTAATGAAAAAAAAAAAAAAAAAAAAAAAAAATAAAAAGGTGGAAACAAACAAAAAGAAGAAAAAGAAAAGGTTTGAACTAGATATTTTAAAAATAAACTTATGGGGAAAAAAAAAAAAAATGCACATGAAATATTAATGACATCCGTTGGTTTCGAGGGACCATGAATCTTTTTAGAAGAACACAGGCCTGGCCACGTTTTTTTTAAGAGATCGGCAGCAAGTCTTCCTTCCCCACGCCACCAACGTTTTCCAAGGGAAAGACAATGTCATATAGAGCTTGGTTTCTGGCGTCGTCGCAATATGGTTTATGGTTTTAATTTTTTTTTAAAACCGAACATGGCAACGGACTGCGGAATTGAATTTTTTTCTTTTAAATTCTCCATATAGTATGGTTGGCTATCATGGCTACATAGCTCAAACTGCCCTAGACCTTTTACCCATAGTTGTACGTTTTTATTTTGACCATTTCCTATTTCTTACATTTGCCACCAAAAATTATAAACACAGTCTGTCCTGTTTATTTACCCATTTACCATAGGACAAAGCCGAGTCTTGAAGATGTATATCTTTCCCAAGAGGATTTGTACTTAAATTTATGTGATGAAAGGACTCAAATTTTCAAACTCGACTCTCCGATTCTTCAATGGAGCCGTGAATCCATTATTTCAATATGCCTCTATATGAAACTCTGTCCATACCAAAAATAGCCTGGAGGACAACAAAAACAACTAAATGATTTAATAAAAGTTAGCATAATTAATTCCAAACATATGCGACGCCAATTTTTGGCCAAATTATTTTCAACTTCATTGGTATGGCGATCCATTCATCCGACCGGGTCCTGGGTATGGCGATAAACTACATCCGCGTTCTGGGTAAGACGATAAACCTCCAACAACGTCGACTCTCTGCTCAGGAGGTTTTGAGGAGCGTAACCACGTCTTATTGTTGGTGTTCCCAGGTCCATCTGACCTGAGGTGGTATCATCATTAGGGTCCCAGCCTGGGCAAATAGTTAACACTTCAGACTACATCCGCGTCCTCTATGACGATAAACTACATCCGCGTCCTGGGTAAGACGATAAACTACGGCCAACAAGATGGCCTCTGATAATACGTTTTTGAAAAAATAATTTGCCAGCTGTACGTTTTTTTGGAAAAAAATTACCAGATACGAAATTTTTTTGAAAGAATAGTTTGCTCGACGGAATTTGAAAAAATAACATTACCAGCTATACGTTTTTTTTGTATTACCTTCATTATGTTTTTGAAAAAATATTCATTACCAACTATACGTTTTTGAAAAATAATATTACTAGCTATATATTTTTGAGAAATAATATTAACAGAAATAGATTTTTTCACAAAACCAAAATATTTTCCAGGAAAGACAGATGTCATTAAATGATGCATTGAGTTTGAAATGCCGTAAAACAAACTAAATCCAACAAATCAATAATTGGCCAAAAGGTACCAAATACCTTGGCCAAACTGCATTATTATTAAAATTTGTACGATATTTACACTCAGGTTTTTGAGACAAATCATTATTAAATTTTGACAGGAATTGTTTTAACCTTAACACTCATTTGCTGGAAAATTGTTCAACCTTTATTCGTAATGTTTGATTCGTATTTAGTTTCATTGAGATTTTCTATTAGATGAATCAATGGTTTTACCTATTATTAACTTTTGTTTTGTTTCTTTCTTCCATATTATTAGATAGTCTGACGTCAAAGATGAATAAGAGATTGAAACAACAGAAATGTGGTTCTACAGAAGAATGCTGAGGAAGCCATGGACAGAATATGAACAAATGTCCAAGTTTTAGAGAAAATCCTTCCAAAAGGAAATTCTATGGACACATCAAGAAGACTTCTTCGCTGAACTTTTTTCAGTTCAATGAACAAGGTGGTCCGGGAGTTCTTTGAAAAACTCTGAAATCCGGCACAGGATCAGATTAAAGGCAAGAGGGACTAAAAACCATCTGTTCATAATATTGTTTTGATGATCTTGACTAAATGGATTTCAGAACAAGGTTTAGGAGAAATAACAAAAGACACAAATTAGTTAACCTCCAAACAAAAGCAAAAAACACCCTGAAAGTACATGATAACTTTTTATTGAAAAAAATACCAACAAAATTGTCAACAATATTATTTTTTGATGAGTTTTACTGTCATTTTTTATTAAATAACTTATTTTCAGTGGTTATTAATTTTATTCATATACCATTCCTTCAATTTTCAAAAAAACAATAATTATCATATTTTTATTCATTTTTTTAAGCTCCCAAAAAAATTAAATTTCATCTTTATTAAATGAAACCATAACGATGGTTATTTGTTTTTATTTTAATATTCTGTTATATCAATCAAAACCATGAACTGGTATTATTTTTTTACTGGTTTTATTTTTTTTTAATTTTTTTTTTTTTCATTTTTTGATCTGTTTTTGTTGATTTTTTATTAATTTTGAGTATTATTTACTTTCATTTGAATTTTTTATTGTCAGGTTCAATTATTATTCATTTTTTGATAAGAAGAATTTTCATTTCATTGATATACACTTTTTTTAGTATATTTTCCTTCCAGTATTATTAAATTTTCTGACGAATATTTTTTTCAACTTGAATAATTGTAACTGGGATTTCACAAAAATAAGCATTGTTGGCAATTATTATCAATTTTCTCATTTAATAACCCAGAGCTCCAATTTTTATTAGATGAAGAATTGTCAATCATTATTCCCCAATCCTTTTAACTCGAATTCCAGGTCTTTTAATTTGATTAGATGAAAAATGATTTTCGATTTATTTTCCCTCTGGAATGTTTCTTCAGCTGGTTAGCTGGGTATTGAACTCACATACTTTTGGAATTTCTTGTTGTTTTATCTAATAACGCCTTTATCCACTTTTATTGTCCTTTTAGTTCGAATTCCAACCACCTGATGAAGGCATCGTTATTTTGGATAACTCTACTCTGAACGGTCGTCATAAATATATGGTTTTGTCCATGAATACAATATTCCGATATAATTCCATAGCGTACATAATTTATCATCTCAGAAATATTTACAGATTTGCCATTTTTCAATCATTATTAATTTTTTAAAGAATAATTACTTCCATTTTAATTTTTATTAGATGAATCATTCATTGATTATTAAAAATTTGAATGCAATTATTTTTTGACTTTTTTTATCAAATATTTTTTTGTTTACCATTTATAACCTTTTATCCAGTATTTATCTACATCTGTACTTTTTCAATTTCGATGATTTTGTGTTAAACAGTTCCATTAATGAATTTGATAGAAAAAAAAAAGATTGTCCTCTCAAAATTTTTGTAATTTTATTTGGCCATTCTATTCAAACTTTTTTTTTTTTCATTTAAAGATCATAATACTGTTAATCGTCTTTTGTTGGTTAATTTATTTCAACTTAACATTATACTTTTCTTTACAACTCAGTAGTTTTTTGTTACTACGACTCTCAAATAATTTTATATTTTAATCAAAATATTAATTTTTAATAAGATTTTCCAATTTGTATTTTTTTATTTTTTTATAACCTGTTTTTTGGACGTTTTCCTTCATATTCCAATAATAATACGTAATAATCATCTTTTTGTGTTGATATGTCCTTCGTAGCTCTTAATAAATTTTTATCTTTTTGTTACCCTCCGAAACCTTGTTCCGCTAAATTATTTATTCAATTAAAATAATAATGTATTAATGTTTTTCTCTTTTCTCTTCAATTATTTTTATTTTAATTTAAATATTTTGATTCTTGTAAAAATGATAACTCCTCATTAAAGTCCATCTAGAAATTTCAAGGGACTTTTTTTCTGATATTACCTTGTAGATTTTTTGTTTTTATATTTTTATTTATCCAGAGCCTTTAACTGAGTGTCGTTGATTCTGTTCGGTCTATCAATTCCTCAGTATCCTTCTGTATAATCTTTTTTAGTAAATCTCGTCATTTTTATTTTATTTTTATCATATTTTATTTCATGTTTTATTTTATTACTTGCATTTTATTTATTTATTATTATTTGTTTATACTTTATAATCGACGTAATAATATTAAAATCAGTTAAATTTCTTAGATTAAATCTTCTACTAGTAATAGATGTTACGAATAAATGATTTTATTTAATCAATAAAGTCAGTGAACATTTTTTCATTTGTTTATATCATTATTAAATTTTTTTTTTATCTTTCCTTTCTTTGTTTTGTTTTACCGAATTTATTTTCGCATTATACAGTAGAATCCCTCATATCCGGAATCCCATATATCCGGACATTATTTTGATGTATATATTTGAACTATTTTGGTGATATGTAACTGATTTGAAATTTCTGTTTTTCAGGAAATTTACTTTGGATAATTGCTTATGCTTATTTCACCCCTAATGGCTTGTATTGGTGCAAAAGATGATGGGAATAAGAGGAAAAAACAACTTTGGACTTATCGCAAAAAAGATGGAAATTTTAAACAGACTAGACGCTGGTGAAAATTCATTGTAACTAATGACTGAGTTCAACATAGGAAAGTCAACATTGTATGATATAAAATCTTCCAAAAAAATATTCTCCAGCGTTCACACTGTCACAAAATGAACAAGAAAATGAAAACATGATTGTGATGAAACCAGGTCTGAAATTGAAAAAGCTATTGAAAAGGTTGTCAGTTTTATGGAAAGAAAGCCAGCATTCAGCTATGACGATTGCAATAACGCACGCAAAATTAAAAATTGTCTTTCGTTTAAAAAATTTCAAGAACAAAAGGAAATGCGGAAAAAGTTGAGAATGACATTAGAAGAGAAAGAATCATCATGCAACAGCGATTAAAAAATCCTCGTTACATTATTTGTTTTGCATACGTGGCAGACTTAATTTAATGAATTTTCATTAACATTACATAATTTATTTCTTTTTCCTTTAAAATCAATTCCGTTATATTTCACTCACCATTAGCTTATTTTGTTTACTATAAAACTTTGAAAATAAATGTTAAACCTGATTTCAGTTCTTTTATTTTAATCTAAAATTCCTCATATCCGGAATCCCTCATATCCGGACTTTGTAACCAATTCCTACGGAAGGCCTCATTTCGGAAACCAATTCCTCATATCCGGACTGCCTCATATCCGGACTTTGTAACGAATTCCTCATATCCGGAATTTCATATCCGGATTTAAGAAAAATACTCATATATACCTCATATTCGGATTTTGTAACCAATTCCTCATATCCGGACGGCCTCATATCCGGACTTTGTAACGAATTCCTCATATCCGGACTTTGTAACCGATTTCTCTCATATCCGGAAGGCCTCATATTCGGATTTTATGTCAATTAATCATATCCGGACGGCCTCATCATCCGGACTTTGTAACGAATTCCTCATATCCGGAATCTTATATCCGGACTTTGTAACCGATTTCTCATATCCGGAAGGCCTCATATTCGGATTTTGTAACCAATTACTCATATCCGGACGGCCTCATATCCGGACTTTGTAACGATTCATCATATCCGGAATCCCTCATATCCGGACTTTGTAACCGATTTTCATATCCGGAAGGCCTCATATTCGGATTTTTGTAACCAATTACTCATATCCGGAAGGCCTCATATCCGGACTTTTTTTTTTAACGAATTCCTCATATTCGGAATCCCTCATATCCGGACTTTGTAACCGATTTCTCATATCCGGAAGGCCGCATATTCGGTCTTTGTAACGAATTCCTCATATCCGAAGGCCACATATCCGGTCTTTGTAACCGATTTTCTCATATACGGAAGAAAAAACATCCGGACTTTGTAACGAATTCCTCATATCCGGAAGGCCTCACATTCGGATTTTGTAACCAATTCCGCATATCCGGAAGGCCTTCTTAAGTCCGGTTGTTAGGATTCTACTGTATTTCGTTTTTGTTTTATTTGTTTATTATTATAATGAAAAAAAGATGAAGAATTCTTCATAAAAAACGCGTTTCTCTTTTATCTTTTTTTTTTTTTTTTTTATTCATGTCCATAAATTCTTGCTTCCAGGATTTCTACTTTTCGTCTTTGAAAATTTCCCTGGCCAAATAAATAAATCCCTCGTTTCACGTATTTTCGCCAAATTAAGAATTATATCCCTGTTAATGTTTTCCCCTAAGCCGCGATTATCTCGCATGATTAGTGGCCAGTGTCCACATAGCCCCCTTTCTCCTATTTCTGTCCAGAACCGCCACCCTACATTGCCAACTCCCTTGGGTCCTTTGCAAGAAAAATGAGTTTTCATGAACGAAATCAGTTTACGCCCAAGTCAACAATCCATTGCATGACGTGGGCGTCAGACACGGATTTTTATTGCAAAATCAATTTATTGATCTTGACAGTGGGTATCACCATTGACCGAGGTACGGACGTTCCTCTCCACGCAACTCGTCTACTAATAAGATTTTTCCCGGATCAAGGTACTTGTAAAATTGCTGCAGTTTTCCGAAATTATATTCTCTAACGTTAAATCAACCCGACTACAAGCTTAGATTTAAGGTGTTATTTTATCATCGGATAAATTTTGTGCGTTAAGAACTTTGAGTCTTGTAGCAAGAAGGCGCTGCCAGGAAATCTTATTGAGGTCGATACAAGTCAATTTCAATAGATTTCAACATGTTTAATTCACACACACACACACACACACACACACACACACAGAGAGAGAGAATCACGCACAGACATATACAAAATATTTGCCCAGTCTAAAATGTATCCAACCTTTTTTTTTCGTTTTGTTTTATAAATTACATCAACCTCAGTGGGTTATTTTTTTTTTGCTGGTAATATTTTTTCCAAAAACGTATATCTGGTAATATTTTTTCTATTTTTTAAAAAAAG
>CAHIKZ030001510.1:1120000-1150000 GCA_903632075.3 Acanthosepion pharaonis | reverse complement strand
ATCACGAGTCGATGGTGAGTCAGTGTCAACAGTTGGTGCAGGATTACGAGAAACTGCATCAGGTAAATAAGACTGCCACTGAGAAAACTAGTGTTGGTAGCACTGAGGTGAATGTTAAAGAGGAAGGAGACGTCGGCGGTGAACTCGTTTTGCCGCCTTCGGACGAAGATAAAAATGAAAACGATTCCATCGAGATGGAAGAGTTTTATTTAGACGCCCTTGGTCCGATGGATATGCCCTTCGAGCAGGAAACAGTGACCACTATGGTTCCAGATTTAGAATGGAAGGTACCGGCCGGTATGGCTGAAGCACAAGGGCTAACGAAAGAAATGTGTTTAGACGCAGACGATGAAGAACCCGCGTTTAATCACGGTGCTAGCTAATATTAAGAAACCTCTGTTCTAATGTTTCTAAGATGAAGTATGCATGACCAGAAGCCCCTTTTTTTTCCACAATATTTCAGTTGGTACATTATCCGATGTTCGAAAGGTGTATTTTTCTTTTCTTTTATATATCTGTGTAAAGAGTCTGATAAATTGTCTGGGCAAGTTAACTTGAACATTTTATTTTACAGATCACCTATACCGTCGAAAATAACGCCGTACTTTGTTATAATACCAAGAAGGTTCTCATACGTTAGTCTTTAAATATGTATTTTTGAAAAATGGGGGATCAGTTTATTACTCAATAACAATAGAAAACCGATCCCTCACTTTGTCAAAAATTTTTATTAATGCTAGATTTCTTTTTAAATTATTGCACTTCGAGCAAGGCAATAAAGACGTAAGGGGTTACTGAGTGTGAAAGGATAAGAGAAAAAGAAAAACATTATTAAGGAGAGAGAACAATAAAAGAGGAATTAAGAAGACAGAAGATAACGATTGACATTGCATTTAAATTTTAATCGTTTCTCTGCAAGCAAGATAATAAAGCCACTGAGACGCAAAGCATTACTGAGTGTGAAAGGATATGAGAAAAATAAAACATTATTCAGGAGAGAACAATAAAAGAAGAGGAATTAAGAACAAAGAAGATGACTTATTTATTTACCGTATATACTTGTATAAGAGTCGACTTAATGTATAGTGTCAAATTTGAATTTTATTTTACATGAACTTTAGCACCTACAGAATAAAAAAATTACCTATGTATGGTGCAAACAGTCACCGAAAATGCGTAATTTTTAACTTCTTCAAAACAAATACATGTGTAACGTAGGACAGGTCGATTTTCGAACCGTGGTATTAATTTTTAAGTTGGGGTTTGACATGATAAATAATAACAAAATTGCGTTACCGTTTTTTGAGGAAACTAGTTTAAAAATTTAAGTTTAAGTCTAGGTTCAAAATCGTAGCGTTGCAATTTCATTCCGGCGATCAGTGAAAGCCTTAGAGCACAGCCAAGGAAAATTTATAATTTACTGAAGCCTTAGAAATTGTACCTGGACTATATGCACAGCACAATGACATTATTACATAATCATTGTGCCATCAAATAAGATCTTCCTTTACTTCAAAGGGAAGTTATACTGAACAATTTAGCTATATTATGATGCAATATGTTATACAGTGCTGTAGTTTTAGTGTGATTTTCAATAAACAATGCAAATTTAAAACATAGTTATCAATAGGCTGAGATAGATATGAACAGGTTGAGATAGATAGGTATGAATAGACTGAGATAGATATGAACAGGTTGAGATAGATAAGTAGGTATGAATAGACTGAGATAAATAGATAGATACATATGAACAAGCTGAGATAGATAGATAGATAGGTAGATAGATATGAGCAGACTGATATATATATATATATATATATTTACCAGTAAAAAAGAATTCACTTATCACCATATTTGTATAAGAACGCACAATTGTAAAATTTAAATTCAAACTCAGCGTTGCGACTGCACGCTCCAAAAACAATAACTCATTTCTAATAGCATTTTCGGATTACAACAGTACATATATTTTCGTTGTCCTCTTATTACTGAGAGTAAAAACAAGAACAAAATCTATTCCATACCTGAGGATGTCTGTAGGAACAGACGAAAGCTTGTAAAAAAATAAGAACTAATGCAACAGAAATTTATAAAAACAAGGATCTTTTCATTCATAACAGGTTCAAGGTTTTTGTATATTATTTGAATTGTTTGCGACGATGGATTTCTCGCCAATTAAATCATTAACCTTTGTATTTGTTTTTTGTATGAATAATTCATGAATATATATATATATATATATATATATATATATATATATATATAGAGAGATATATATAGAGATATAGAGATATGAACAGACTGAGATTGATTGATAGGTATGAACAGAATGAGATAGATAATGAACAGGCTTATATAGATAAATAGATACAAAGAGACTGAGCTAGCTAGCTAGATAGATAAACATGAACAGAGACAGATAGATAGACAGATAAATACTTTATATGAACACACCGAAGATAGATAGTCATGAAAAGGACTGAGATAGATAGATAGGAACAAGGATGAAAATTTTAAACATTCTAATTTGTACCTAACAGTATTAAGGTGTTGTATACACATTTAGAGGGAAATTTCCCAGAATAATTCTGTGAATAAGACAAGACAGTTGGAGAAAATCTTACTTTTTTTTTTTTAGCTGACGCTTTTCGTTTCCGACTTTATCATGGCAAACAATGAAAGCGGAATGCTATTAAACTAAATTTGTAAATTGGTATTTGACATGATAACTAGATCACACTGTCATCAAATAATATCTTCATTTACTTCAAAGGGAAATTAAACTGAACAATTTAGCTATATTATGATGTAATATATTATAAAATGCAGTAGTTTTAGTGTGATTTTTAATAAACAATGCAAATTTAAAACATTGTCTTATAATTTGTGACCAGCGGTATTAGTGTTATATAGACTTTTATCTGTTTTTTGATCTGTCAAATAATCTAAAAATCTTATTGACTAAGTAGCTTTTTTGTAATCTTTAACAATTTTTGACAGTAAAAATAGCATATTTTGCTTGTGGTGACTGATAATTAGAATTCTGGCTTGAATATATTTCCCATTCAATGTATCTAATACAAAAGATATCAATTGTATTTGGTTTTATTCTTGAAATAGTAAAATTTTGAAGTCAGTCTTTTAGCAAAAACCTGCGGAAATCAGGTTCATTTTTTTAAGAAGATTTTTGAATCTAAATGCTCAAAATTTGCTAGAAGCTGCGCATCTAATCTGCGGTGGCAGGTCTTATCACATGAAACCCTTAGTTTTACCACCGGGTGCAATATTGATTTTTCGGAAAAAAAAAAAAAATAATACCTGCCCAAGTGGACAGTACATAAAATCTGACCACAAAAATGTAAAATCGTGCAGATTTTTGTGATCAAATTTTACCCGAGTGTTCATGATATTATCGGTTGTAATAAATTCCTTAGTATTATTGTAGGTTTTCATATTTGCCTCTTTTAAATATGTTTTTTATCAATTTCTATATAAAAATAATTCATGGGGATCAGTTATTTATATATATATATATATATATATATATATATATATATATATATATATAATATATATATATATGTTTGTGTATGTATGTATGTGTGTATATGTACATGAATGTATATGTATGTATATATATATATATATATATATATATATATATATATATATATATATATATATGTGTGTATGTATATATATGTGTATGTGTGTATATATATATATGTGTGTATATATATATATATATGTGTATATATATATATATATATGTATATATATATATATGTGTGTGTATATATATGTAAATGTATGTATATATATATGTATATGTGTATATGTATATATATATATATGTGTATGTATATATATATATATGATGTATTTTAAAAATATATCATTTGGACTGTATGTCCTATATTTATTAGTACATATTCAATGTATTTATTCCGTTGTGAATTTCCGATTTTAATCTGTTTGCTTCATTTGGACTGTTGTTCTAATCTTTAAATGCAATATTCAATCGTTATCTTTTCTTCTTAATTCTTGTTCTTTTATTGTCCTCTCTTCAATTCTGAGATTTTTCTCTTTTCATTTTCAATTTGATCTTCAAAATTTTTTTTGCAATATCAATCGTTATCTTCTGTCTTCTTAATTCTTGTTCTTTTATTGTCCTCTCTCCTTAATAGCGTTTTATTTTCTCATATTCTCAATTTGATCTTCTAAATTTTAAATGCAATATCAATCGTTATCTTCTGTCTTCTTAATTCTTGTTCTTTTATTGTCCTCTCTTTCTTAATAGTTTTTCTTTTCTCATATTCTCAATTTGATCTTCAAAAAATTTAAATGCAATGTCAATCGTTATCTTCTGTCTTCTTAATTCTTGTTCTTTTATTGTCCTCTCTCCTTAATAGCGTTTTCTTTTTCTCATATTCTCAATTTGTTCTTCAATAATTTAAATGCAATGTCAATCGTTATCTTCAGTCTTCTTTAATTGTTCTCTCTCTCCTTAGCATTTTCTTATATTTTTTTCATATATAAGCAAATAATTTGCGCCTTAATGACTTTATTGCCTTGCTTGGGTTGAAATGATTAAAAAAAAAAAATTAACAGTATCTTATAGTAATACAAGTTTACCTATACCATAAGAAGTGGTGGCATACTTTGCGAAGGTTTGCACATAAGTATTTGTAATTATATATTTTTCGATTAGTCATTATCCCGGAGTAGGTCTTCGTAAACGTCTTTCAACAGCCTGTCATTTTAGTAAAAAGGATAATGCCACTCGGCGTCGCCACTGTAAATGAGATGACAGAAATATTTCTAAGGATTTTATTCGGAATCTAGCGAATGGCACAGAAAGACATTCACATGGAAACGAGAAGTTCGATTTAGTATATATATATATATATATATATATATATATATATATATATATATATATATATATATATATATAAAAACCTGAAGATTGCATCTAGCATGAAACAGACTGTCGCCTCTAAGTGTTGACTTCTATGTTCACTTTTATATTTACAGACGCTCTAATTCTGATATTGAGCACTTTATCCCATAAATATAGCACATCTTAAGACTATATTTCTTCATATATATATATATATATATATATATATATATATATATATATATATATGAACACACATATAAAATGGACAAAGAATCCTAATTATTTTAAGATATTTTTTATATTTATACGTTCTTTTTATAGATGCAAATATTTAAGTTATAAACATTATAAACAGAGAATTTTCTTAAATATTTGTATCTATAAAAACAACGTATAAACATAAAAAAATGTCTTGAAAATAATTGTCGGACTTTGTCCATTTCATAATGTGTGACGTCATTTGTTTACATTTGGATACGCATCGAGCAGATATGAATGTACGAGAGAAAATCATGGAGAATTGTAGTTTAAAAACAGTAAAATCGACTTTGCTAACCGAAACGCTCCTCTGTGGCTCAATCGGTAAAAGCAGGGAAAGCTATATGTCATACAGGATACAGGTTCGATTCCTGTCGGAGGACGGATATTTTCTATGAAAATTTCTTGGACATTCAGGCCGCTCAATATCGTTAATACTGTTTATTATAAAGAGAGCATTTACTTAAATATTTCTTCCTATAAAAAGAACGTCTTTATATATATGACTGATTTTTAGATTGTAACAGTCGGGGGGAGGTGATATCGATTTCTCAATATAGCGAAATCTATAAATCGTTTTGGAATATCATAAATGATAAGAATAAGAATTTCAATTGAACAGGTGAAAGAAACGGTATTGTCGTCAGTGGCATTTACCGACAGGAACTACGCAATGTTTTTTATCCAATTATTATTTTGAGCAGCTGGGACTTGATTTGAAAGCCTACAAATATACGAAACGCCCTCTATTGTTCATTTTTTTTTCTTCAAAGGGCGATAACCTTTAATATTTAATAATGCATATTTAATATTTATTTCATACCAGCTTAAAAGCCGCCCTGTCGGCTTGTTCAGGAGATTTGAGATTCTTTAAGTCTTTGCATTTCCGCCTCATTGGAAGGCTCTCCTTGCTGCCGTTTGATCTAGTTTTTCATTTGAACGGGACTTTCTTTTCCTCACTGCAGCCTTAGCTATTTTGATTGCAATCTGGTCCTCTGTTGGTGGATGTCTTTGCATGTCTTTTTTTAAAATGTTTTTTAAAAAAAAATGATTTACAGAAAAAAAAATAATTATTTCATATATGTTCACAGAAAATATATATATATATATATTCTGATATATATATATATATATATATATCAATCTTTCAATGTGGCATTTAAACCAACTCCTGCGGTAGACACTTTATTAGAATTTCGGCTTGTTCAGTAGTTTGAGAGTCCCTAAATCTTTGCATATTCTCAGCATTGGAAACTCTTCTAGCTGCCATTTGATCTGAGTTTTCATTTGCATGGGACTTTCTTTTCCTCGCTGCAACCTTGGCTCTTTTTATTTTAATCATCCATCATTTTAAGTATTAAATGTCTATCAGATTTCCAAACAGCACTTTTAGTTAGAAGATTGTTTATTTTTTTGTTTTTTTTCATATATTATTTACTAGCTTAAAAGCCACCCTATCTTGATTCGGCCTTCGGCTTGTTCAGATGTTTGAGAGTCCTTAAGTCTTTGCATATTCTCAGCATTGGAAGCTCTCTGAACTGCCGTTTGATCTGAATTTTCATTTGCACAGAACTGTCTTTTCCTCGGTGCAGCCTTGGCTCATTTGATTGCAATCTGGTCGTCTGTTGACAGAGATTTCTTTTCGCGAGGCATACTGCTGCCGTATGCGATAGACAATAATAAACTACAGAACTCAAAATACTTAAGTATTGCATTAATATTCAAGATTACCTTTTAAAAGTTCAAGGATAATTCTTCTGCTGCCACTTAATTTAAAGACAGTTTGATGCACGTAGGTCCTTACTTTCCCTACAAATAATTTTTATTTCATGGTTGACTTTCGCTGGATTTCGCAATTAATCTCGATTATTCCCGAATTTATTTCCAAGTTATAAAAATTATTTTACAAAAAAATGCGCCGCAAAAAAAATCACGTAAAGAAAAAAAAATCACCCCCACCAAAAAAAAAAAAAAAAAAAATCACCCCCCACCAAAAAAAAAAAAAAAAATCGCTGTAATGAAAATTTGGGAATCCAGAATTTCAGGTTTGCGGGTCCAAATCCAGCGCGAAATTTTTCAATTCACGCTCGGCGTCGTCCTGATTCCAAAATAGTATGATATATTGGTCTTCCGCCTCTAGGAGAAACGTTGAAAAAGTGTGACACACTGACATTCACATTTATTTATATAGAAGACTTCATAAGCCTCCTTCCCGTACAATCACAGAAGTTAAGCAACGTCGAGCTTGGTCATTACCTAGATGGGTGACCGCTAGGGAATAGGTGCTCTAAGCTTGGATGTGCAGGTGGTGTAATGGATGAAATTGTTAATCGGAGAGACGAGTGGTTGGTTGGCTTCGTTATAGTCACTAACTCGCGAATCCACTTTTTCTCCCCCAGCTATGGGTTAATTAGTAAGTCTTATATCACTAAACCATTATCTTCCTCAAAATTCTTATAATCCAAAAATATTTTCTGCCTTTAAACAACCTGCAAACGTTGATAAACCGTAAAAAAAAATGAATGAACTTCCAAGTTTCAGTTTACCTTGGTGAAGGTATTAGACTGATCTAGAATATATATATATATATATATACACTTTGCATCTTTTATCCTATGAGATGATGTATTATGATTACTTACATTATTCGGATTATTATCCTATGAGATGATGTTTTATGATTACTTACATTATTCGGATTATTATCCTCATTGCTGTATTCACAACCTTTCGGTCGTTGTACCCTCCGGCCTTCTTCAGTTGATTGGAATTTCGAACCGAACCCTTTATTTCGTCCCCCGGGGCAGATTGTTCTAGTTCCACGTGCCATGCCTCTTCCAGATGTCTCATTTATTTCCCTTCAACTCAACTCTCCATGTTTTGGTCGACCACTGCTGTATTGAACTCACATCTCTTTGGGTCTAGTCACTGGATCTAACCAACGTCTTTATCCACTGGGCCATGTGTCCTTGATGATGAAGATAACAGTCCAAATGATGTAAGTGATCGTTAAGTAAGCAGAATAGATCGGAAATAAAATGACCTGAACATTGCGATAAACTGTAGCAAAAATAAAATGCAAGTAAACTGGTAAAAAAAATTATTTATACTGACAATGCTTCATCTAAGTATTTCGGACAATTTAAGACCATTACGTCCGTTTACAATGCAATTCTATTTCTACAAGCTTTAAATAAGCAACCTGGGTCGGATATAAATCGGCGTGACGTCGCGATAAAAAAAAGCAACAGAAATAAGATGATAGAACAACTAGTCAAAAATTAATAATAATAATAAGGCTTCATCGAAGAAATTCGGACAAATTAATATTATTACGTCTATTTACAATAGAGTTCTATTTTTAGATTAACAAGATGAAATAAAAAAAACAGTAAAAAGATATTTATTTATTTCGTGTCGATGTTTTATGTGTGTATATTTTGTGAATTCTTTGTTTTAAACTGCTTCGATATTGTTTTAAAGAAAGAGAAAAAAATCTTTATGCTTTTTCTCATTTAGAAATTTCCAGAATAAATCTTACATCTATTTTTGTACATGTTTTCAATTTATTATTATTATTTTTTATTTTGTACTTGTCTCATCGTTTTTATAATTTATTTTTTATTATTGCCACAACGTTTCGACCAAACCACTATTTGTCCTTCTTCAGGAGAACTCTTCATGTGGATAGCGAGAATGGGTATGAGTTGTAGAATGAGTGGACATGTTTAAATAAAAGATAGAACTGCCCAACAAAAAGAATTAAAAAGTTTGCAATAAACAACAAGAAGAAAAAGAAAAGAACAGGTAAAAACAATAATATAAGGCAAACAAACAATATAGAGAAGGCAAATGAACAGTAATATGGCAACAAGTTTACAAACTAAGAATTGGGTTTGGTACACAAAAGCAAGTTTGGATAAGCGAACGGAGCGTTCTGATTTCAAGACAAGACAGACAGACAGGGCTGAGATTATTTATCTTAGCCTCCCCACAAGGCAGGGTGTGGCACAAGGCCATTTTTTATGTGGGACGATTCTGAGCCCGTAGATCACGGTGTTGGGCTTGTGTACCTCCCTAGATGCGACTCTGCCCTTCGGCATAGCCTCGTCTGGGTTTCTTTTTGCCCGAAGCCAGAGAGTTCGACAAGTCAGCCGCGAAGCGCCTAAGTCGGCAGACCGGGACTGAGTCGGATGAAACCCAGAACTGGCGTATTTTATTGGCTAGGAAGAAATCCCAGCATGCATTTGTTTTCTTCTACCTATAAATTGGGGAGGGGAAAGTGTTTTACAGTCATTCCTATTGTGATGATACTAAAACTTAATTATAGAGACTGTCTTGGCCACAAAGTGAAGGGTCAATTTATGTATTTATTGTAATGTAGAATTTATCCCCCACCTGCCTCATTTTATATCCACATTAAAACTTCTTGTTTGTTTTATCAAATTCTTATTAGGTATGAATCTACCTTGTCCACCCAGCTATGGGTTAATTAATAAAACTTGTATCAATAAATCATTATTATTTAAAAGAAAATTCTTACAGTCTAAAAATATTTTCTGGCTTTAAATAACCTGCACAGAGTTGATAAACCATAGAAAATAAAATATGCCAAACTAAGAACTGGCGTTGACACACAAGAGCAAGTTTGAATGAGTGAATGTAACATTCTGACCTCAAGACAAGACAAATCAGGGCTGAGTCAGATGAAACTGAGAACAGGCCTATTTTATTGGCTAGGAAGAAATCCCAGCATGCATTTGTGACCTTCTGTCTCTAAATTGAGGATGGGTAAGTGTTTTGCAGTGATTCTCACCCGGATTGGAACCAACACCCACACTAAATCTAATGGATGAATGCAAAATGCAAAAAAATGATGTAACCCTTTTTGTCCTTTAAAAGGACTTCATCAGACTAAAATAATGTTCTTATTGATTGAATTATGTATATTGGGGGGAGATGGGGGAAAATATAAATGGAAACATTGGTTATAATTATGCATTGAGAGGAAACATCAAAGAAGGGATGCTAAATTAAAAATTTAAAGATTTGGGGGTGGGGGCTATCTGATCTGGCATCTAGACATAACATCTGATGTTTTTGGCATCTGATCTGGCATCTAGACATAACTTCTGATGTTTTTGGCATCTGATCTGGCATCTAGACATAACATCTGATGTTTTTGGCATCTGATCTGGCATATAGACATAACTTCTGATGTTTTTGGCATCTGATCTAGCATCTAGACATAACTTCTGATGTTTTTGGCATCTGATCTGGCATCTAGACATAACATCTGATTTTTTGGCATCTGATCTGGCATATAGACATAACATCTGATTTTTTGGCATCTGATCTAGCATCTAGACATAACTTCTGATGTTTTTGGCATCTGATCTGGCATCTAGACATAACATCTGATGATTTTGGCATCTGATCTGGCATCTAGACATAACATCTGATTTTTTGGCATCTGATCTGGCATCTAGACATAACATCTGATTTTTTGGCATCTGATCTGGCATCTAGACATAACATCTGATGTTTTTTGGCATCTGATCTGGCATATAGACATAACATCTGATTTTTGGCATCTGATCTTTTGGCATCTAGACATAACATCTGATTTTTTGGCATCTGATCTGGCATCTAGACATAACATCTGATGTTTTGGCATCTGATCTGGCATATAGACATAACATCTGATTTTTTTATTTTTCTGATTTTTTTTTTGCATCTGATCTAGCATCTAGACATAACTTCTGATGTTTTTGGCATCTGATCTGGCATATAGACATAACATCTGATGATTTTGGCATCTGATCTGGCATCTAGACATAACTTCTGATGTTTTTGGCATCTGATCTGGCATATAGACATAACATCTGATTTTTTGGCATCTGATCTGGCATCTAGACATAACATCTGATGATTTTGGCATCTGATCTGGCATCTAGACATAACATCTGATGATTTTGGCATCTAGACATAACATCTGATTTTTTTTGGCATCTGATCTGGCATCTAGACATAACATCTGATGTTTTTGGCATCTGATCTGGCATCTAGACATAACATCTGATTTTTTTGGCATCTGATCTGGCATCTAGACATAACATCTGATGATTTTGGCATCGAGACATAACATCTGATTTTTTTTGGCATCTGATCTGGCATCTAGACATAACATCTGATGTTTTTGGCATCTGATCTGGCATCTAGACATAACATCTGATTTTTTGGCATCTGATCTGGCATCTAGACATAACAGCTCAGCTGATTTCAGTTAGTTTCTTTAATGCCTTTTTGTTTTTTTATCTCTCTTAAATATCCTACATTGTGATAACAGATTTGTTAACAAATGTAAAATATTGTAAGAACCTGGATCCAAATCTACTGTGGAAGGCTTGGTAATCAGTGCACTTCTTATACAATTTCACCTTTAATTAAAGCAGCATTCCATACAGGGCTAAATGAATTGGTCGCAAATCAGATTATGAAAACCAAGAACCGGCCTATTTTATTGGCTAGGAAGAACTCCCGGCCTTGTACAGGGTGAACCTTACTGTGAAAAAAAATGGATGTTGGAAAATCTTCTCAATGATGAAGAAGAGACTTGAAACAATAGATATGAGATTCTACTAAAGGATGCTGGGAATACACTATTGAAGACACCGTTGCCACTAATGGCTTACCATCAAACAGCTTCTTCTCACGAACCACTACCTCGTGAAATAGACTGCCAAGAGGATGTTTCCCCGATCACTACAATCTTTACCTGTTCAAGTCTAGAGTTAGCCGATATCCTCTCCTATCCGCATAAATCCTTAAAGTAACTCTTTACCACGAGTGATCCCTCGGCCTTGTACAGGGTCAACCTTACTGTAAAAAAATCTCCTCAATGATGAAGAAGAGACTTGAAGCAATTGATATGTGATTCTACAGAAGGGTGCTGGGGATACCATGGACCAAACACTTGTGTAGCGACGTATTTTTAACGAAAATGGATACAAAATGACGTTTCTACTTAGAATAAAAAAAAAGACAGCTGATATTTTTATGGCCCATAATGAGGAAAGAGGGCTTGGAGAATTTAACTGAAGACATATTGAAGCCAAAAGGGACAGAGGAAAGCGGTGAATAAAATAACAAACCATCTTGTGTAAATGGTTGGCAGAACAGGAATTACAAGAGATAGCAAAAAGACAAACATTGATAACAGTTACAGGGAAGGGGAAGTTGTGGAGAGCTATGATCGTCTACGTCCTGAACAGACACGGCACATAGAAGATAAATCACAGAGGAGAATTAGCTTAAAGGTATCTGGTGCAATAGAATTTCGATGGGTGACTAGCTTACTGAAGGTGGAGTTAATATCAAATTGACCCTTAACGTAATCTCGAGTGGCCGACGGGCCTTGTACAGAATGAACCTTACTATGAATAAAAAAAGAATGTTGAACAATCACCTCAAAGAAGAAGAAGAGACTTGTAGCAATAGATATGTGATTCTACAGAAGGATACTGGGAATAGACCATTGAAGACACCATTGTCACTAATGGCTTACCATCAAAGAGCTTTTTCTTGTGAACCACTGCTCCGTGGAACAGACTCCCAAGAGGATGTTTCCCCGATCACTACAATCTTAACCTGTTCAAGTCTAGATAGAGTTAACCGTTATCTTCCCCTCCTATCCATATAAACTACCCCTTAACGTAACCCTCTACCTCGAGTGGCTCCTGGCCCTTGTACAGAGTGAACCTTACTGTATAAAAAAGCGTTAACGATAAAATGCATATAAGGTAAAGAAATAATTGTTTACGAAATTCGCCGTGAATGTAAATCAGGGGTCACCAAATTACGTCCTTGATTTCAATTCATCTGGCCCGCCGGCTCGCCGTGCCACAAATCAGCTAAAATTATTATATGGAATTATCAATAAATTGTTGTTAAAATTGCTATGTAGAAAATATTCAAATAAATAAATGTAATTAAAAATGCCAAAATTTGACCAATCGTCTGACAGTAATTCGCGACTTTTGATATCCGAGTGCTTTTTGTGTAAGTACCTTTTTGTGTAAGTACCTCCAATGAAGTTTCTAAGCGATTAGGAGCTTGCTACAGGGATCCTGTTTTAATTTGCATTACCGTGTTGAAACCGGTCTGAAGAATGCTGTATATAAAAAGGAATGACTTCAGCGAATTATGTCATATATTTTGCCTGAAAACATTATAAAATCTAAAGTATGTAACGTCAACACATGTAATGAGGCTGACTGATAAACACTTGAAAGCAATTCTCTTGTTTGGATGCCAAAATTCCAAAGCTAATATTAATTACCGTATTTTCTGGCTTACAAGACGCTGCAGCTTGGAAGACGAACCCGAATATTGGAAACAAATTTTTAAGAAAAAAAAGTCATTCTATAAAAGTTAGAATTAGATAGATAGCTAACAGGCAGGCCAATCAGGTTAAGCTTACTTGAGCCTGGGCGTTGCCTTACATTCGTCTTTTTCAGGGTATTTTTTTAGGAAAAAAGTGCGTCTTGTAAGGCGAAAAATACAGTATATCTTAAAAAGGTAAACGCCAGTTTCCCAAATCTCACTAACCTTTTTTGGTGCTTAGTTTGAGATTCAGACATGTGTACACTGGGTGTGATATAATTATTTTATTGCTAATGTCGCCTTCTTTGATAACTTTTTGGTAAATAAATACGTTTGTTGTCTTTATATTTTGTGTATCAATGTATTGAACAAAATGGTTATCCGGCCGACACTCGTCATTCTCTCAGTCACCTGACCCTCTGCGAAAAAGTTTGGTTACCACTAGACCAGAGTAAAGAAAACGAAAACACAAAAGTCCATTGAAATAAGGAAGATGAATAGCCCGACAGTGATTGATTTGGCTTCGAGACATCATTAGATTTCTTTATTTTATTTCTTAAAAAAAAAAAACAAATGGATGGACTACGAGGAGAGGGAAGGGGTATACAGGGTTGAATCTGAAGTGAAGACTCACTTGATGCAGGTGAGATGAAAAGAGAGTTAGAGAGAGGAAAAGAAGGAAATGGAGAGACAGTTAATTAGAGACGAGGGTTGGGAGACATTTCCGTCAATGAGGGAAAAACAGGCAGAGATATAAATCAAACAGTTTGGTTGACATGAACAGACAGTGAAAACAGACGGACAGGTAGAGACAAAGACAGACAGACAGATTTATTTAATTTTATGAAATTTCGAGAAATTAATTTTTATGCAGATTAGTGTTTATATTAGCTACACACATGGCCTGAAGATTACATTCAATCATGAAACAGACTGTTAGCTACTCAGTATTCGCATGCAGTCAATTTCTTATATCCCCTGAAGAGTGGACGGATAGCTCCGCCGAAGAAACTCTGCAGTCGGAATGCTGAAGATAACATCAATCAACTAAATGACAAATTTTCACTTATATATATATATATATATATATATATATATATATATATAAAAGATATATAATAGATAGATGAGATAGATAGATATGAACATTACTGATGATAGAACCGAGATAGATAGATTTTGAACAGACTGAGATAGATAGATACATAGGATAGATAGATAGATAGATAGATAAATTATGAACAGACTGAGATAGATAGATGCATTACTATAAACCGAGATAAATAGATAGATTAATGAACAGATAGATGGATTATGAACAGACTGAGATAGATAGATAGATATAGATAGATAGATAGATACATAAATATAAACCGAGAGATAGATATATAGATAGATTTTTTTCTATAAACCGACTGAGATAGATAGATAGATAGATTATATAAACCGAGATAGATAGATAGATAGATATAGATAGAACAGACTGATAGATAGATATAATAGATGGATAGATGATGGATAGGATCAGAGATATAAAACGAGATAGATAATGGATTAGACTGATAGATAGATGGATATTGATAATGAACCGATAGATAGATAGATTATGATTTCAGACTGAGATAGATAGGATGATAGATGATGATGAATAGATAGATAGATGAATAAACAGACTGAGATAGATAGATAGATAGAATAGATAATAGATAGATAGATAGATGAATAGATAGATTATGAACACAGATAAAAGATATAAACATATGAACAAAGTCAGATGTGAACAGACTAAGGGTACATCGATTAATATGAACAGAATAGCATCGATGAATAGATAGATAGATAGATTATGAACAGACTGAGATAGATAGATAGATAGATAGATTATGAACAATCTGATATATGTGAGTGACGGACACACAGACAGACAAAAAGATTGATAAATCAATAACCAGACAGATAGCTATGAACAAAGTTAAGCAGATACATATGAACAGATAGAGATAAAGATAGATGCAAAAGTTAGATGGGAACAGACTAATATACATCGATTAATATGAACAGAACAGCACCGATGAATAGATAGATAGATAGATAGATAGATAATAGATAGATAGATAGATAGATAGAAACATGTAGATGAGGATACATTACGACTAGAACAGAGAGATGAATGTCTGTTATAGATAAAATTAATAGATAGATAGATAGATAGATAGATATAGATAGAATCGACTGAGATAGATAGATACATATTCTACTAAAACAGACTAGAGATAGATAGATAGATAGATAGATAGATAGATGAATATAAACAGACTGAGATAGATAGATGCACATAGATAATAAACCGATGATTTTATGGATAGATAGATAGATAATAGATAGATAGATAGATAGATAGATATATAGATATGAATGATACGTGAACAGACTGAGATAGATAGATAATGGATTTATGAACAGACTGAGATAGATAGTTAATAGATGGAGATAGATAAACTAGATAGATGATAGATAGATTATGAGATAGATAGATAGATAGATTATGAATGATGAATTTTATAAAGACTAGATAAAGATCAAACACAGACGATACATATAGATGATAACAGATAAGATAATATGAACAGAATAGCATAGATGAATAGATAGATAATATATTACATGTACTGAGAGGATAGATTATGAACAATCTGATTTGGTTTGATTACCAGGCATTCTTTAAGAATACATAGAACAGATAGAAATGGAGAGATGAACAAATTAGAATAATATCATGATTAATATGATGAATAGATAGATAGATAGATAGATAGATAGATAGATAGATAGATAGATAGATAGATAGATAGATAAACATGTACTGACAGGATACATTACGTTCACTAGACAGAGAGAGAGAGAGAGGGAGAGAGACAAATGAATGTCTGTTATAGATAGATAGATAGATAGATAGATAATAGATAGATAGATAGATAAACATGTATAGGATACATTACGTTCACTATAGATGAATGTCTGTTATAGATAGATAGATAGATAGATAGATAGATAGATTACATAGATAGTAGATATGAATAGATGGGAAGTAAATGAATAAATATGAATGATATGACTGAAGAACTCAAAGAAAATTGGATTAAATTCCTCCTGTGCATTACCGTAATTGGCAACGGGTTGTGTGCAAAGACTTTAGTTTTGTGAAAGAAAGAAAGAAAAATAATTATCAATCCAAAAACAGCTTTTTTTTGTCTGATCCTTGCATTTCATTTTTGTTTTTGCTTTTAATTTTACTCTGAACGTCGCTTGGCGCCCTTGTTCTTGCAACATGACTTTTCACTTGGAATGTCGTCTTCCGATTCTAAGGCTGGTGCCAGAGAAAGACGCGTAAACGGTAAAACTCACTACTTATTAGTGTTTCGTCAGCCTTGTGACACACACAGTGACACAGAAGAACCACAAAAATTTTGTCTCAATAGGGCAGATCGATTTTGGAATAATTGTACTGCACTCAATTTAAAAGTTAGGGTTTGACATGATATATGATGAAACAAAACATGATTTTTTTTTCAAATCCTTACCATTTTTGAGGGAATGGGTGTTATTCATAATGCCGGTCGTCTTCGAGTATAGAATCCAGAGGTTAGCAGTGAATATTTCGAAGACAGTAGGAAAGCGTTGTTCAGGTTAGCAGTGGATATCCCGGTAAAGTAGCAGAGCGTAGTTCTTCCTTCTGTTTCTCTTCGCCTGACAAGCTGGCACTGGAAATTCGGATAGAGTAAACAAAATGGCCGCCTTTATACACGACGGATTGAATATTCTACGTTTTCTGATTGGTTAACCTTCTATTGGTGGACTATAAAGTGAGTCAAGTCATTTGGGCTAGCTCACTAGTTACATTTATATACACAAAAAACTGCAACAATGGGTTTAAAAATTAAGTTCAAAATCGTAGCGTTGGAATTTCAGTCCAGTGAAAATTGAAAGCCCAGCCCTATAAATTTTATAATTTATTGAACCTTTACAAACTGTATATGGACAAGATGCCTGACACAAAGAGATCTCAATCTATAAAAGCAGGATGTGTGTGCGTGTGTGTGTGTAACGAATGCACGGCCGCAATTTTAGACGGATTTATATTTTATTCTTATACGTGAGTTATATATTTAAGTAAATGTTTATAATAAACAGTATTAAACATTCAGGCCGGTAAATGTTGTTAATGCTGTTTATTATAAACAGAGCATTTACTTAAATATTTGTGTCTCTATAAATAACGTATAACAATAATATATCTCTATCTATAAAAGGCAGGATGTGTGTGTGTGTGTGTGTGTGTGTGTGTGTGTGTGTGTGTGTGTGTGTGTGTGTGTGTGTGTGTGTGTGTGTGTGTAACGAATGCACGGCCGCAATTTTCAACGGATTTGCACCAAAATTTACATGCACATGCTCCAAGTTAGCGGGAAGGCCAAGACCGATTTCGCATTTCCCAACTCCCATCGATAGTGGAAAGAATCAATTTTTTCATGCTTCTACGGCAGTTTTCATGTAGTTTGCGACCATTTTCTACTGGCCAGAGTGAGAGCCAATAGCTGGCTGTCACGAATAGGCAGGAAGGTTTTATTGGCCAGCGTGAGAGCCAACAGCTGACTGACACGAATGTTAACTAGCATGTTAGCATGCAAAAAAAGTCGACAGCTGCATTCGTCACAAGTGGGAAAAATTTAAATCTGCATGGCACTTTACTCCAATTGGCTAATTCGCTTGCTTAAACTCAACGTTGATTCTGATTCTGCAGAACTGGGTTGGGTGTGAAAAAGTATTTGTTGTTAACATTCTTTTTTCATTCGGTTTTTCCAGTTACGAGTCCTTTTTTAAAGCTGATCGTTTTGTGTTCATTTTGTTTAGTTCTTTTTTCGTAACAGATTTAATGTTTAGTATAGAGCTTAGAAAAAATTCGCAGTGTGAGATAGGCAAGAAGTAAGGCATGTAGCAACATCAGCACGGCAAAGGGCACTCCTTTAAAGGCAAGGAAGGGCAAAAATATTTTAAGTCAAGTGATAGCGATTGCTGTATGAGTCGTATGATTTTTGAATTAAGCACGGGCAACGCCGGGCCATGTTGCTAGTTATTACTAAATCTTTGTGCCATCAAATACGGGAAATTATAAAAAACAATTTATGGTGTTACATCCACTTTTATCTATTTTTTGTTTTAAATAATTATGATCTGACAAATTCATTGAGTAGCTTTTTATCTAATCTTTTACAATTTGATTACGTTGATCATTCATTATTGACAAGATGCAAGGCACAAGGACATTATTACTAAATCATTGTGCTATCAAATAAGACCTTCATTTACTTCAAAGGGAAATTATACTGAATAATTTAGCTATATCCGGTTATCCATCCAGTTAAATGTATATCAGTCAAATGTCCGTTTGGCGAAATATCCGTCTACCAAATGTCCGAATACCGGCCATTTTACTATATATATATATATATATATATATATATATATATATATATATATATATATATATATATATATATATATTTTCTTTGTAAATCACTAGCATCGTCTTAAATGCCGCTTAAGATTATCGCACAAAATTTCATAACTGAATCAATAAGCTGTCAGATCCTCATAAGTCGAAACCGACGGGAGAGTCCGTTGATCCTTTTAATGGTGGCTGGTTCCCAGGTATGGACAAATAGTGAGGGTGGTAAAAACGTCTTTTTATAAAAATGTATTGATGGTATTTTTACTATAAAAATGCATTATTGTACTTTTTTTAGTGTTTTGATTTACTTTTATAAGTGGGGGATCGCTATTTGTACATACCCTTATTTTCTAACACGATTACAACTCAGGGTCAGGGTGGACCTGGGAACAACTGCAATTAAGAAGTGGTGCTACGCTCCACAAATCCTCCAATCTACATATCAGATTTCTTACTGCCGGGTGCTACCACCTCGGGTCTGGGAAGAGCTGGGAACAAAAGCATTTAAGAAGTAGTTACGGGTTCATTAAAACCTCCCGATCAGAGGCTATGCTACCGGATGTAGTTTAACGTTACACCCAGGACTGCCCTAACAGGTGCTACCACCACGGCTCTGGGAAGAGCTGGGTAGAAAAGCAATTAAGTAATGCTTACGCTTTCTTAGGTCAGGGTAGACTTGAGAGCAACTGCAATTAATAGGTGATTCCACGCTGCTCAAAACCTCCAATCTCCCGATCAGATGCCTTGCTGCCTGATGTAGTTAATCGTCATACCCAGAAATGTCCTATCAGGTGCTACCACTTCGGGTCTGGGAAGAGGTGGGTAGAAATGCAATTAAGAAATGGTTACGCGTTCATTAAAACCTTTCGACCAGAGGTTTTGCTGCCGGATGTAGTTAAACGTTACACCCAGGACTGACCAACAGGTGCTAACATCTCATGTTTGGGTAGACTTAAGAACAACAGCAATTAAGCGATGGTTCCACGCTCATCAAAACCACCAATCTCCCGATCAGATGACGTGCTGCTGGATGTAGTTAATCGTCATACCCAGGCTACCCTGACAGATTCTAAACACCCCGGGTCAGGGTGTCCCTGGGAACAAAATCAATTAAGAAGTTGTTCCACGCTCTTTAAACCCGCCAATCTCAAGATCAGACGCCTTACTGCCGGATATAGTTTATCGACATACCCAGTACTGCCCATTGGGTGCGGTGTTTAACCTGCTGTTGAGGTGCAGTCGGCGTGTATACTGTTGTCACATCCGACAGACAGAAATAAATGTTCGACATTTCGTAAAAAATACGAATCAATGAAGGAATCCCTATTATATTGGTAAATTTTCACTTCATACCAGAAACCTTATTCATCATAATTGTTTTAGTTGTAACCCTCTACCTTGAGTGTCTCTCGGGGTTTGTATTAGGCGAATGTTACCGTTATAAAAGTATACATATTCAGCTATGATCGTCCATTGAAAGCAGCGAGAGAATGACTGATAGCTTTGTTTGTCAGCGAGCTTCTTTTTTTTTTTTTTTTTTTAAGTATGTTTGTTTTATCGAAAGGAAGAAAGAAAACTTGTCACTTTTGATAACCGCAGTTGTACGGAAAATGTCCGATTATCCAAGCAGCAAAAACTTCAAAACATTACAAGTTTATCGGCGACTTTTATCGAAATGGACTCCATTAACAATAAAGGAAAAATAATTTGTCCCCCTATTTCAGGGTATTAACTGCAAACCCCGCCTAAGGCCCCACCAGGCTGTCTGCCCTCATAGGGCGACTAAAAACAGCCTCTCCTTGGGAAAATAGAAAAAAAAAGACACAAGTAGATCCTATGAATAAAGTCCGAAAAACAATTTTTCAATTTCACTGTCCTGCCTGATGGGACTCTTAAGCCTGTCTGGCCCATGAGTCGACGAAAGGACAATCTGTTTTTGCTAATTACAGATAAAAATTATCCTATACCAGCCAAAAATAGTGACACCTGATGATGACCAGAGCGTAATTGGTTGAAACGTCATCTCTAATAGTTATTATAGATTACGACGTTTCAACCAATTTTTTTACTATTATCATCAAAATATCCATTTTTTTTTATTTCAACCAAAATAGTGGACACCTGATGATGACCAGAATTTAATTGGTTTCAAACGTCGTCTCTATACTAACTATGGAGACGACGTTTCAGAATTTTACGCAAAATCTGGTCATCATTTAAATGTCCAATTTTGGCTGGTATAGAATAATTTATATATCTATATTATTAAGTCATTTTCATCTGTATGGACGTTAATAGGTTGAGCTATAGTGTCCTGCTTGATGGGCTGTCTGCCTCCTTGAGGCGACGAAAGGACAATCTGTTCCAGTGCAAATGTGAAATATTCAAAAAAAGGGTAAAGTACGAATAATAATAATAATTTTCACTAGTTGTACCGCGAATATCCGATTGTACTGCAAAACATTAAGCGCATAGTCAACTTTTATCGAAATGGACTCCATTAACAAGGAACGAAAAATAATGTTCCCTCTATTTCAGTGTATTGCCTGCCCAACCCCTTAAGGTCTACCACGCTGTCTGCGACTAAAAGACAGTCTTTCCTTGCGCAAACGAGGCCAAAAACCACAAGTAGATCCCAAGAATAAATTACGAAAAATAATTTCCCTTCTGTTTCAGTGTCTGCCTCCATGAGGCGACGAAAGGACAATCTGTTCCAGTGCAAATGTGAAATGTTTCAAAAAGGCCCCATAAGTAAAGTACGAATAATAATAACCATAATTTTCTTTTCATTTCAGAATTTCGCTTCACGGTCACATCATGTTGAAACACGAGTTCCCGTACGATCACCGGAGTTAAGCAACGTCGAGCCTGGGCAGTACCTAAATAGGTGACCCACTTGCGAATATCAGGTGCTGTAATCTTGGATATGTGGATGGTCTAAGCTTAGGTCGGTATCGTTTTAAAACACCGATTCCCGTACAGTCACAGAAGTTAAGCAAAGTCGATCCGGGTCAGTACCCAGATGGGTGACCTTTTGAGAATACCAGGTTCTGTAAGCTTGAATGTGTGGGTGGTCTAATAAACTTAGGTCAATATCATTTAAAATACCGATTACGGTAAAATCACCAAAGTTAAGCAACATCTATCCTGGTCAGTACGCAGATGGGTGACTGCTTCGTAATGCTAGGAACTGCAAGAATGTGTGGGTTGTCTAATGAGCTTACGTCAATGTCATTTTAAAACACCGATTCCCGTACAATCAACTTCGGTCCTGGATGAGTGACCGCTTGTGAATACTATATGGTCAGGATCGATTATATTACAGATCCTCCCTTGGATTTTGCCTTAATAACATTTGCGGCCTAAATACACAGAAAATAAATATATATATATATATATATATATATATATATATATATATATATATATATATATAGTAAAGGTAATAAATCCGTTGGTATATAATTCAAGTGGATCCTAGTAAAAACTGATCCACAAAATGAGCTCAGTGTATTATTACAGAGGAAAATAATTGGCACACAATAACATTAAAAAAATACCTCATATGGGGTTTAATTTAATGAAGTAATTTGTGATTTTATTTGTACTAATATATATATATATATAGTATAATAAAAAGAAAGAACATGTTAATTCCTGTGTAGCGAAGAAACCATATTTTAAATCAGTTTATATATATATATATATATATATATATATATATATATATTATTTATAAATATGTGGGGTTTTATGTGTGTGTCTAAAGTTGTAGGAATGTTTTATTTTCCGAACACGGTCACCACATTGTGGCCGTGTTCATAGTTAATGTGATTAAATGTTGACTTTTCCTTTTGTCTCATTAGGTATTCCGTTATTTAATTTTTTTTTTACATGTGAATAAGGTTATTATACTTTTATTTTCTACACGTACGTTTCGAATGGAGTCTGGTAGGTTTTGGAACTGTTGGTCGCGTAGGTGTGTCGCAAATCGTCTAGATAGGCGTCTAGTAGTGTGACCAATGTAATTATTTATGAATTCGGTTTGATAAGTGGCATTTGATCTCAGAGATAATGTTCGTTTATTGTAATTTTGATTTTGCTGGTGTGTTGTTATTCTTTATGATAAGGTTAGCTATTTTAAACTTTTTGTAATAGATAATTAATTTTCTTGTTTGGTTTGACTAGTGCAGTGTATTTCTTTATGATATTTCTAAGAGAAAGTTCGTTTTATTTATAGTTAACATGTATTTGGCTTTTGTAGAAGATGTTAATGTTATTGTTTATTTGTATGTTCAGTATCATTATTAGTTACTTTAGAAAGAAATAGTCTAATCTGGTGGTCGATGAGGTAGTTAGGAAACTGTTATTAACTAGTTTCTCTTTTACTATTGTCGGAGTTACCTCCTCCTTCAGTTTGTAACCCTTTCACCAGAGGTCTCTCTTTCCTGGCTATAAATAGCCAATGACCCTTCGCTTCGACCTCTTTTTCCCTTTCAGGCCTGGGCACTAACATCCCGAGGTAAATTTCTCTGCTTCCTAGAGGACTCTAAATATCAACCTCGAAATGTAGTCGCTAACAAGGGATAGCGTGCACACACGCACGCACACACAGAATATTCACACACGCACGCACATACAGAATATTCACACACACTTTGTCCTTCGTACTGTTTCCTTGTATTGTAACTTGTTATGAATATATATTTGTTGTGTATACATATATTATCGGTCTTGTTTTGTTTGCTTTCTTTTCCTTCTTCTTTGGACTTAATCAAAGTCCAACCTTTTTATGTAGTTGGGCCCGGCGGGCAGGAGTATCTGAACCTTACAGGCGTTTCGTCCACGTCTGACTTCTATCAACAACTTAATTGCCATGGCCCACTACACATTATTGAGTTTTTTAAGGAAATGGGGACAAGAGAATTTATGCTCGTGTGCTCTCTTTAGAAATTTTTATAATTGCTATTTTATATCTAAGTGGGCAATCATTCTTAAATTTAAGGTGGTAAGAGTTAATGTTTTTTTTATATAATGAAGTCGTGAATGTGTTATGACTGAATTCTCCGAGAATGTTTACTTTTTTTTGACACAGTGTTATACCGGAACATAGCTATTCTATTGTTAATAGACTTTCCTACATATAATAAGTAGTAGTAGTAGTAGCTCAGTGAGCTCATTGAGTTAGTGAGTTAGTCGATGTCGGACATTAAAGTATCAACCACGACAACTAGATTGCTGCGTCATTAACTATTATTTCAAGTTCCTAACGTTTTGTACGTCGAACCTAATTTAGGACTGACTTAGTGAAATACAAGGCTCCACTGTGAAAACTACTTTACAATACACAGTTCATAAGTAAAGTTTACAAGTTTTTTTTTTGGTTTTGAGATTATCAATTTTCTCTAAAATAAAATATCGTCTACAAGGCGGACATATATTTTGGTTTTATTGACTTGTTTAAATATCGTGTTTTTTTTTTACGCGAGACATGCAGAAAAGCATGGGCCGAGAGGATATCCCATGCTAATACCATTAATTTGGGTGTAGATATCGCCATTATGGTCGTGGAAATGGACTTTAGTTGTGTTGGCATGCAATAATTTTTTGAGGAGATTTGGTTTGATGGATAGAGGTGGAATTAAAAGCAAAAAAAGATGAGGTCTGAGAAAGTAAAAAAAAGAAAAAGACAGGGAGAATTTGTTTCTTTGGACGTGGTTAACGGGGAATATTGAGTTGCTGCTATGCGACGTTGGTAATCAATAAATAAACATCGATAGCGTGATCTCATGTGATTAGAATCATTAACAAAGGGAAAGAAGAGAGGGACGCGAAAGGACGACAAAAATACAAAGAAAGGAGGGCCGATGAAGAGAAGTGTGAATCGAAGAGGGAAAGGATAAACAAAAAAAAATAGAGAGAATAAGAAAAAGTGTTTTGATCTTAGCGATGGGGACGTGTCAAGGCGCTTTGTCTTATTCGATTTATTCGAACTAATGTTCACATTTTGGTAATTACAGCTGTTACTATAGAGACGACGTTTCAACCAATTACGCTCTGGTCATCATCAGGTGTCTATTATTTTTGGCTGGTATAGGATAATTTATATATCTATATTATTAAGTCATTTTCTACTGTATGGACGTTAATAGGTTGAGCTATAGTGTCCTGCCTGATGGGCTGTCTGCCTCCTTGAGGCGACGAAAGGACAATCTGTTCCAGTGCAAATGTGAAATATTCAAAAAAAGGGTAAAAAAAAAATACGAATAATAATAATAATTTTCACTAGTTGTACCGCGAATATCCGATTTTCTGCAAAAAATATTAAGTTCATAGTCAACTTTTATCGAAATGGACTCCATTAACAAGGAACGAAAAAATAATGTTCCCTCTATTTCAGTGTATTGCCTGCCCAACCCCATAAAGTCTACCACGCTGTCTGCGACTAAAAGACAGTCTTTCCTTGCGCAAACGAGGCCAAAACCACAAGTAGATCCCAAGAATAAATTACGAAAAATAATTTCCCTTCTGTTTCAGTGTCCTTACTGATGAGACTATGAAGCAACTGAAGGCGACTAAAGGACAGTCTGTTCCAGTGCAAATAGGAAATATTTCAAAAAGACCTCATGAGTAAAGTACGAATAATAATAATTTTTATTTCATTTGGGAGTCTCGCTTACTGGGCGCCTTAGTCCTCATCATAGTTTCAAGGGCACATCACGTTGAAACATTGTTTCCCGTACGATAACCGTTGTTAAGCAACGTTGATACTGGTCAGTAACTAGATGAGTGACCTGTTGGGATTACCATGTGCTGTAAGCTTGGATGTGCGGGTGGAGTAATGGGCTTACGGCCAAATCATGTTCAAACATTGATTCTCGTACGATCACCGTTGTTAAGCAACGTCGAGCCTGGTCAGTAACTAGATGGGTGACCGTTTAGGAATAGCAGGTGCTGTAAGCTTGGATGTGCGGGTGGTGTAATGGGATTATGGCCAAATCACGTTCACCATTGTTAAGCAACATCAAGCCTAGTCAGTAACAAGATGGGTGACCAGTTGAGAATATCATGTGCTGTAAACTTGGATGTGCGGGTGGCGTAATGGATAATGACTCAGAATTGTTTAGAGAGCCGAGTTCCAATTCCTATTGATTTCATTATATTCACTTACGCAATATCCGTGGTGAAAGACATGAATCCACCTCTACTCCCCCAGCTATGGGTTAATTAATACAACTTGTATCACTAAACCATTAGTATTTCCAAGAATAAAATAAAATTGTGTGCAAAATATTTAGATTTTGACATTAAATAACCCATAGAGGTGTTGATATGCCACTAAAAAAAAAAAAAAAAAAAACAACCAAACCCAACTAGGAACCGCATTCACTTTACAGTGATTCCCGAAGACACTGACTTTCTCCTGTCTCCCTTCGCAGATTGAAACCAATGGTCATGACGGAAGGTTTTCCATTATGAAATCAACGGTCACGTAACCGAGGACCAAGGAGAGCCTTCAAGTTCACATTGGCTCACTACAAGTTCACATGGGCTCACTACAAGTTCACATTGGCTCACTACAAGGAAAGCGATAATACCACTAGGACGCGGGTATGAAGATAAACTACATTCGAGAGCAAGGCCTCTGATCGGGAGATTGGAGGTTTTGAGGATTTGAAACCACTCCTTAATTGCTGTTGTTCTCACATCCACCCTGACCCTGGGTGGTAGCTATGGGAAATTAGTGAACCCCTAAAAAAACACTATGAAAGTATAAATACAATTTTATAGTAAAAATATTAGCAACATATTTTTATATAAAATATGACCAACAATACATGTTTATAGTAAAATGACCAACAGTACATTTTATTTGTAGTTGAAGGCATACAATGGCGTTCAAAATATATTTAGTTTAAGACAGAAAATTGCGTACAAAAATTTAGATTTCGGCATTACATAACCCATAGAGGTGTTGATATTCCATTATTTTTGCAATAAACACAAACTAATATAGCGGATTCGAAAGAAATACAATAAATAAATTTTATACTTACATCAATTAAATAAGATAATTATTTTTTTCAAATGTATTGAATTTTTAAGTCGACTACTGCAATAAACTAACCCAAACCCAAACCGAAATTAAAATACCTCGCTCTCAGTGGAACGAGTAGCTTTTGAAATATACCTTCAGTTCTGTGCTTTAGTTGCATCATGAATAGGACTGTAGTATAGAACGCCATCTTACTTTGAGAAAAAGGAAAATGTGGACAACCATGGTCGTCTACGTTTTGAAGAGACGTCTTACTTGAAAAGATTAGATTATTTCCTTCAGAATCATATGAAATTTATTGCCTTATCTACGGCAAATAAGGAAATATAATGTAATCTAGGAATAAAGGAAAAGCCTAAGTAGGAGTTTATTTTATACAAAATAGGATTTATGTTAAACCACTGATTCTTACTGTTATATAGGAATAAAGTGTCGCTGCCGACACTTGAGTTTGAACATAGATCGTCAGTGAGCAAACACAGGCGATCCCATTATTGAATTAAGTAGACCACGTGACCATACAAGAAATGCATATATGGAAGGTAGCGTGTGTCTAATTGATCGCGATTTCTATTCTATCGTCTTTTGCTATTCGAATCGATATTTCTACTCAATCCTCTGTTTTTATATGGACCCCTATTCTCTGTACTTTTATTATTCCTCTAATCAGATCACTATAGGGATTACTATTTGAGCGAGTATTATCGAGCAAGTACTATTAGTGCGAGTGATATTCGAAGGCGTCTGACACCAGTATTGTTCAACGGCGTTATTATAGTTGTATCTGCGATTACAAAGTCTCTACTACAACGAGCATTACGAAAGTGACAACGAGTATTCGTGGGGATTACAAAACGTAAATAAACTCCATCATGAACGTAAAAAATACAGGCATCTCGACGTTGTGTAATTCTTAGCAAGCTTATTTCGCTGGATCATTTACAACTGAATAGAAAGTTCGGTCCTCACTGGGTGCCCCATATTATTGGCCTTGTGCCACATCCAAGCTACGCTTAGAAAATCCTCATTGTGCACCTCAACGTGGTGTAATGGTTAGCAAGCCTGTCTCGCTAGAACAATTACTACTGAGTAGTGACTTCGATCCTCATTGGGTGCCCTATACTTTCGGCCTTGTGCTACATCTAAGATACGCTTTGAAAATCACCGTCGGACACTTTGACGTGGTGTAATGGTTAACAAGCTTGTCTCGCTAGATCAATTATGACTGAATTATTCGATCCTGAATTGTCCAGTTCGATCCTCACTTATGCTTTTGAACTTCAAACCATTTTAATCTTTCGGAATAGTAAAGTTTGATCTTCACTGGATGAATGGATGATCTTGTGCCAGATCAACACTTATAAAATCTGGGAAACGACGTTTGTAATGGTTAACAAGTTTGAATTGCTAAATCAATTAAGACTGGATAGTAAATTCGATCCTCACTGGGCGCTCCATACTTTCGGCCTTGTGCCACATATAATCCACGTTTATAAAATCAGGGAACTTCGACGTGTTGTAATGGTTAACAAGTTTTTCTCGCTAGATCAATTAAGACTGAATAGTGAGTTCGGTTCTCACTGGGTGCCCCATAATACCGGCCTTGTTCCACATCCAGGCTACGCTTAGAGAACTATCATTAATGTAAAAAAAAAATGTTATTAAGTTTTAAAATCGTTTCGTTGGAAAATTTGATCGAGGCGATTTGAAATATGCCTCCGGTTCTGGCCTTTAGTTGCACCATGACTAGGTCTGTAGTATAGAACGCCATCTTACTTAGAGAAAAATGAAATTGTGAACTGCCGTTGTCCTCCGAGTTTTGAAGAGAAGTGGTATTTAAAAAAAAGATTACATTATGTCGTTCAGAATCATATGGAATTTATTGCCTAAGTCAATTAAGCATGACAAATAAGGAAACGTAAATAAACGGCATCATTAACGTAAAAAAATATTATTAAATTTTAAAACCGTTTCATAATTTCGGGAAAAGTTGTATCAGCAGCTTCCGATGTATATTATTTCATGACTGCAAATAAGACGAGACAGCACAGACACTTCATGAATTAATAATGGCTTTACGATGTAACGGACACAATTTTATAAACGAATCTCACGTTGAATGCATAATTTCGGTTTCCAATACACAATCTGGAAAGTCTGTGAATGATACGAAAATGATATGAAAAAACTATAGTTGAAAGAAGATACGAAGTAAATATTTAGAAAATATAGTTGTTGATATTATACAATGTGCGGCCGAATTACCTCCACACATTAGTCGATTTTGGAAGCTTAGTATTACACTAAGTTTGAAAGTTGAGGTTTTGACATATTGACACAAATATTGTTTGCAAAAATCGTTGTTTTTTGAGGAAACCAGTTTGAAGATTAAGTTTATGTTCAAAATCGTAGCGTTGAAATTTAATTCTGGTGATCAGTGAAAGGCCTATAAAATTTATAATTTATTGAAACTTTACAAAGTGTATGGACAAGTTGAAAGGCACAAGAACATTATTACTAAATCGTTGTGTCACCAAATAAGACCTTCATTTTCTTCAAAGGGAAGTTATACTGAACAATTTAGCTATATTATGATGTAATATAGTATACAGTGCAATAGTTTTAGTGTGATTCTCAATAAACAATGCAAATTTAAAACATAGTGATCAATAAGCTGAGAGATAGATATGAACAGCCTGCGATAGATAGGTATGAATAGACTGAGATAGATAGATAGATGGATATGAACAGGCTGAGATAGATATATAGATAGATAGATGGGGACAGACAGACAGATAGATAGATAGATAGATAGATAGATAGATAGATAGATAGATATGAACAAAGATAGGTAGATATGAGCAGACTGAGATAGATAGATAGATAGAT
>CAHIKZ030001510.1:1047500-1117500 GCA_903632075.3 Acanthosepion pharaonis | reverse complement strand
GTCATGGTGCCGTGAGGAAGAATACTGGCAACGATCGGTTGGCACACTCTTCAAATTTCATGATCTTGTACGCTTTCTGTTGCGTTCTACGTATGACGATAAACTACATCCGCCGCCTCCTGGGTAAGACGATAAACTACACCCGCCGCGTCCTGGGTAAGGCGATAAACTATATCCGCGTCCTGGGTATGGATATAAAACGATAAACTATTGAATATTTCCTGGGTAAGACGATAAACTACATCCGCCGCCTCCTGGGTAAGACGATAAACTACATCCGCCGCCTCCTGGGTAAGACGATAAACTACATCCGTGTCCGGGGTAAGACGATAAACTACACCCGCCGCGTCCTGGGTAAGACGATAAACTACATCCGCGTCCTGGGTAAGACGATAAACTACATCCGCCGCCTCCTGTGTAAGACGATAAACTACATCCGCGTCCTGGGTAAGACGATAAACTTTATCCGCCGCGTCCTGGGTAAGGCGATAAACTACATCCGCGTCCTGGGTAAGACGATAAACTACATCCGCCGCGTCCTGGGTAAGACGATAAAATATACATCCGCCGCCTCCTGGGTAAGACGATAAATTACATCATCCGCGTCCTGGGTAACACGACAAACTACATCCGCGTCCTGGGTAAGACGATAAACTACATCCGCGTCCTGGGTAAGACGATAAACTACATCCGCGTCCTGGGTATGAGTATGACGATAAACTACATCCGCCGCGTCCTGGGTAAGACGATAAACTACATCCGCCGCCTCCTGTGTAAGACGATAAACTACATCCGCGTCCTGGGTAAGACGATAAACTACATCCGCCGCGTCCTGGGTAAGGCGATAAACTACATCCGCGTCCTGGGTAAGACGATAAACTACATCCGCCGCGTCCTGGGTAAGGCGATAAACTACATCCGCGTCCTGGGTAAGACGATAAACTACATCCTACAGCAAGGTCTCTGATCAGGAGGTTTCGACGAGCGTGGAACCTCCTCCTTATTACTGGTGTTCACTGGTCCACCCTGACCTGTGGTGGTAGCACCTGTTATTTCCCAAAAAAATGGGCAAATAGTTAACCCCGAAAATGAAGGTAAAAAAGCATTATAAAATGTTAAATATAGGTTTTAATACCAAAAATACTTTGTAAAAATTATTACCAGAAATAAATTTTTGAAAAAAAAAAACTATTACCAGCAATATATTTTTGAAAAAAAAAGGCATTATAAATAGCAATATATTTAAAAAAAAAATTATCAGCAATACATTGTTTTTAAATAATATTACCTGCTATATATTTTTTTTTAAAACAATATTACCAGAAATAGATTTTGACAAAACATAATATATATATAGAAAAAAAATGTTGTCGGCATTAACTAACCGATTGAGGTTGATAAACCGTAAAGCACAACAACAATAGCAACAAACCCTTACTGTTATCGACTAGTATCCGAACAAAAATAAAGATAAATTGACAAAAGAGAAAAGCTGTTCAGGAAAATCGTTTTGCCTGTTCATGGTGAGCGTTTTCAGGTCAGAATAAGATAGATAAATGGCGTGACAAGGGGGCATACATTTCCTTATTAAATGCTACCCAGAAAGTGTGAAGCGTTTAGCATCTGCTAGATTTTAAATGAACCCACTTCGAGTAGATTTTAGCTTGCTTCCTCTGTTAGTTCGTATACAGCATTGTGTTATGACTGCTTTTGTAAAAATAGATGATAAATAACAGTAGAATAGTGTGGTATGCGAATTAGAAAAGGAAACCGAGGTATACTCGAAGTGACCTAATTTCACCTCCAGTCGATGTTAAAACCATAAAAAATATTATTTTAAAAAAAATTGTTATTAAAGAATAGTTTATATTAAACTTTTATTTTATTTTTTTTTTTAGAAGAATTGTATTTGCACATTACTTTTCAAAAGACGTTTTAAGTCATATATTAATACAAAACAAAAGAAGTCGAATTTGAATGGGTGAACTAAATTTCCTGATAGATGCAGACACACAACAATCGCACATACACACATTCATTCATACATTCACACAATTCATATACACATTAAAGCATGCATCTATAAGAACATACGTACACACACATATATTTACACATATATATATATATATATTTTATACACGCGCTATAATACACCCGCATAAATTTGTTACACGCACACGCGCTCAAACAAATTTACACACACACACACGCGCACACACACATTTTTTTTTTTGAAATTGATTTAACAACTATGAATTTTTAAAGAACGCACACGCACACACAAAATGACTTTAAATCGCTTAAAGAAAGAAACATATATATATATTCCTGCATATGCAAAATGTCGATGAGATAAAATGAAGTCCTTATAAATAAAAATCAAAAGTTTTTTATAACAAAATAAACTATAACACGGTCATAACGTTTTGGCCGTATTCATGAATTTTTGTTGTTTGCAAGATTTCAAATAAATTTATGTTGAAAACTAATAAAGATTAATACATTATAATCAAAGGAATAAACAGTTTAAAATTCCAAAAATATGTAATATATTTTTTTTCAAAAATTTTATTACTCGCTAAAGAGAATATATATAATAGACGAGATTTTTAAATAAATATTTTAAAATTTAACATTAGAACTTTTTTAAGAGGGGAAAAAAAAAGAGGTTTAATGATAGAAATATGAATGTTGTTGGATGTCTAATACATTAAAGATGTAACCGGAAAGGATACATTTTGTGGTGACATTTTCACACACCATAGACGATCTAATCTTAAAAAAATCAGAAGAAGAGGGATCATGGAATATTAATTTTAATTAAAGAATCTATTTTATTCATCTATCTATCTATCTATCTATTCATCTATCTATCTATTGTCCTTTTTATATATCTATTTATCTATCTATCTATCTATTGAATATCTATCTATCTATCTATCTATCTATGTCCTTTTCTATCTATCTATCTATCTATCTATCTATCTATCCATTAATCTCATATATCTGAAGAAATATATGTCTTAAAATGTTTTCTATATTTATGGGAAAAAGTGCTCAATTCAGAGATAGAAAATGTAAATATAAAAGTGAAACACATTGAAGTCAACAAAAGAAAAAATATTTATAATGTTTATATGCTTTTTTTACCCACAGACACACACACAATTTTATATGTCTATACACACACATACACACATATATATATATATATATATATATATATACATATATATATATATATATATATATTGATGCATGTTCCATTAAATAATATAGACAAGTTTTGTCTATTTTTTTAAGTAAGTTCCTTTCATATTGTCTGATAAGCTTAATGTTGTTATCATAGAAAGACGAAAGGAAATCACCATATTGATACATGTTTAAATCCAATCTAAGCTTTCGGCTTACATAAGCCATTATCAAAGATGCCAATTACATTTCAATATATCAAACAATACACGGACGAAACAATAATGATAGTCTGTTTTTTTGCATGAAAAATTTCAAAGAAACGACAAACTGGTGTATACGAGACGCAGAAGCGAAAATCGCATCGAGCTCGTGACGTCACACATGACCACGCGAGAATGAAAACGAGAAGTATTTAAGTATGGGAAGCCGTTGATATAAACCAATGGCTTCTGTTATTAATTATTTGAATGATAACTCTAACATTTTTAGGCATTTAAAACAACATGCCTGGCCGCATACACAATTCCGGAAAATCCTCGTCGAAAACACAACTATACTTAAACATGAAAACAATAAACAAAAACTAAAAATTCTTGAAGCTATATACATAAAACAGTTGAAACCTAACCTGAACAAAATAAACTATGAAATCTCCACAAATATTCTTAAATGCCTATAATTAATAAGAGAAGACGATATGAAAAGAACTTACTGAAAATAAATAGACAAAACTTGCTGCCTAAATATATATATACAGATGGATACATATGAACGGAATCATATAGGTCTGAATTCATTGCGATAATTAGATGTGAAATGAATTATATATATATATGTTTAAAGACATTTTTACATTCTTTTTATAGATACAAATATTTAAGTAAATGCTCTGTTTATAATAAACAAACAACATTTACTGGCCTGAATGTCCGAGAAATTTTCACAGAAAATATTCGTCCTCCGACAGGATTTAACCTGAGACCTATACGGAACCGTCATTTAGATTGACGTGCCTTTAACCTTTATTTGTTTTTAAATAATGAATCGAAAATACTGCATTTAAACTTCAATCTTCCATGAATCTCTCACGTACATTCATATCTACTATATATATAAATATTTAAATAGTTCTAAAATTGGGAAAATATAAAGTTCTTCGTGGAATATGACTGAATATCGTTTCAGTCCGAAGTCGGGCGACCGGCTGATAGGCTGATCGGTTGAACTCTCTGCCTTCGGGCGGAAGAAACCCGAACGAGGCTACGCCGAAGGGCGGAGTCTCTTTCGGGGAGGTAAACCGACTCTGAACCCGTTTATACGGGTTCAAAGGGCATATTTTTGGCCGAACCCAAGGGCTCGGAGTTCCCACGTTAAAAAGGCCTTGTGCCACATGACGCCCTCGTGGGAGTGTGACTGAATATCGTTCAGTCTGAAGTCTGGAGTGAAGTCCGTCAGAAGTCGGTCAGGAGTCTGTCAGTCAGTCAGAGCGAGTCAGTCAGTCGAGTCAGAGGCAGTCCGAAACAGAGTCGCGTTCAGACAATTACTAAAAGACATTGGAATAGTGATACTGGTCGAGACTACATTGTTCTCTCTACTAAACCTGATTGTTCGTACTAACATTTTCTACTTCTCTGTATATATTCCTGTTTGTTATATATCTGTGTTATTCCATATCCGTATTCGAGTTCTTCTTTATTGGTTCTACCTTGGACTATCACCGTCGTACAAGGAACCGGACCATAACAATAATATACTGAGATAGAATGATATGTATTAATTGATGTAGCTAGCTAGCTAGATAGAAAAGATTGAGATAGATATAATATAGATAGATAGAGCGATAGATAGATAGATATGAATTGAATACAAGATTTTATAGATATTAATATTTAAAATGCTCTGTTTATAATAAAATCTATTAATGCAACAAAATATTGGCCTGAATGTCTGAGAAAATTTTAATAGAAAATATTCGTCCTCTGACATATTTTGTATGGACATTTTCCTATATAATTGCCACAGTAATAGCCTGACGTACATTTAACCAATTCTATGAAAATTTCATTTTGGACATTCAAAAAAAAATTAAATGTCGTTAAAATTGGGAATTTTAAAAAGAGCATTTACATAAATATTTGTATCTATAAAAAGAATGTATATACATAAATATGTCTTAAAAATATTTGTATATATAAAAATAATTTAATGTAGTGTCGGTTGATTGTGTGTTTATATATATATATATATATATATATATGTATATATATGACTGTATTATTTTTTTTTAAATTTATTTAATAATGTTATAATGTATTTTGAATTCTGACCCAAATTTGATATAAGAACGTGTATTTAAAATTCAAAATGAAACCTATTAAAAAATACAAACGCGAAAATTTTTTTCTAAACAAACGCTATTCTAATATTAATTTTGATATTTTTTTTTTCTTTCTAATTCAGAAAATCCAATATATCTTTTTAAATTCTCCTTTTATTGTATTTTATCTCTCCATTTTTATTTTGTTCTTAGAATTTCCTTTTCTTGTCATTTACAATTCAGAACAATTTCCATGGAAATTATAATTTAAAAAAAGGATTTAAACACTGTTTTTTCAAAGGAAAGAAATAAAGATTCGAATATCAAAAATGATAATAATTTTTTTATATCTATATATTTATTTAAATAAAATGAAATATTCTTATTTTTACAAAAATACTTCAATAATTAAATTTTCCTATTTCATTAAAAAACGGTGTTTTCAAAAATAAATAATTTCTTCAGGAAAAAAAAATGTTTTAAACATCATTTAAAATGTACAGTTTTACCAATTTTTGGATAAATCCAGAATCAATATCTTAAAAAAAAAATTTCAATTTCTTTTTGGAAATCCTTTTTCATTCTTTATTATTTTCTTTTTTTCTTCTTTCTATCTCCTTCCCATATTGTTTTTTCTATATATATATAAACATATAAATATATATATATTTATAAATTTAAATTGCCTCTATTTAATTTATTTTCAATTTATTTAAAAACAGTTTTTTTTTCCATTTTTCATAATTCTACTTCATTTTCTATTTATTTTTCAGATTTCGTTACAAATAGTTTTTAATTATATCGGAATTTCCGGTCAATTAAAATATTCATTATTTTAATTATTATTTTTTTTTGTTTCTTTGGATATTTGTCTTATTCCTTCTACAAAATGACAGAAAGTTTTTTTATCTATCAGTTAGGAAATCATTTAAGATTGTTTTTAGATTTTGAAGTTTATTAAAGTCCAATGTGGTAAATTGAAAAACAAAATCCTTTAATAAATTACTTATATTCTAAAATTTATAAATTAAATCTTTTTAATTTTTTAATGAGATGAGATATTGCAATGAATCTATAAAATATATATTCCCTATATCATTTTAATATTTATGTCCTTATTTAATGATTTAAAAAAGAAAAAATGTGTCCTATACTATTAAATTACAAATACATTTATAATATATATATATATATGGTACCCAAAAAATATATAATTTTGATATATATATTCATGTGAAATTTTTTCCTTAATCATCTGATTCATTATCTCATTTAAAATTTATTTTCTCCTTATTTATTCTTAAATCTCCTTATTTATGTCCTTTTTGTTTTTATCTATCCCTACTATCTCTTTATATAAAATTAATTTTGTATATTATATATTAAATGATATATGTTAAATTTTATATATATGTCCTTACTATTATTTAATTTTAAATTTTATCTAAATCTGAATCAATTGGTTGGTTATATCCTGATTAAGGTAAAAATTTAATCAAAATATGTGCTGGTCAAACAAAAAAAGAGGATCCAATGAAATCTATGTCGAAGAAATGAGTTATCTCTATTCAGCTACCTGATATTACATACTATAGCTCAACATGAATCATTCTTCCGGCTATTATCACCAAAACGACAGCTTTGATTTCAATAGAATTTGGTTCGCTCAATGAATGTTGAAAAATCTTCAAAGAAGCAATATCATTATTTGCTGATAGAATAAGAAATCATATATCTCTCAAATTAGTTTGGTTTAGAGATTATCATGGCTCTTCAAGAAAACTAAACAAAAAATTTATATCAGTCCCTCCCTTCTTCAATCAATATGCCATCATTTACTGCAGGAGAGAGCTTGGCTTAAAAATCTCTTCAATTCGACTTTCAACTCACCTGGAAATTTCTTTCAATTTTATTTCCAGAAAAGAGTCTAACTGATTGATATGAAATATAAATCCGTCCATAGTTTAAATTTATCATTTCTAAACTAGACAACCCATAAAAAAAGCCAAAAACGCTTCTTCCTGCAAATCTACTAAGGAAAATAGAAGAATTCTCTCCAATTTCATTTTAAAAAATGCCTTGATTTTCTAGTCTTTTATATTTACTTTTAATATATTTCCACTGTAAAAAAAAATTTTTTTTCGATAAGTAATTAGGCCAAATATTAAAAGAGACAAATATTGTCCCGTAAATAGGCCAACAATGATTCAACCCTTATATTTTTATTTATAAATTTTAGTAAATATAAGCTTCGCCAAAGGGTAAAAAAAAGAATTTAATAGACAAATTTTCGCCCTTTTTTTTTTATATTTTAGTAAATTTTTTCTGCAAAAGTACCATTTATCTAATCACTGCCGAATTATTTAATATAATGAAAGATAATATCTATTTGAAAAATCTGTTTTAGTTGGAATATGGCTTTTTCCGTTTTAATTTTATCTTTATTACCAATTAAGGTTGTTTGTTCAAACTTTATACAATCATATGTAAATATTTGGCCACATATTAAATTCATTTTATTTATTATTATATTTTTCCCTCAGGATATCATTTAATAAATGTTTATTGTTTTTAATATTAACAATTTTTTAAATTTTTTTTTTTAAAATTTTAAAAATAAATTTTCAATTAATGCAGGTATGAAATTTTTCATCTATCTATCTATCTATCTATCTATCTATCTCATCAAGTCTTTCTATTTATTCATCTATCTATCTATCATTTATTATCAGTTCATTCATCTTAATATGTTATCTATCTATTTATCTATTGTATCTATCTATCTATCTATCTATCTATTGTAGTCCTATCATCATTCTATCTATCTATCTATCTATCTATCTATCTTCATTATCTATCATCTATCTATTTTCTATCTACATTTATCTATCTATCTATTTATCTAATATATTTATCTAATCTATCTATATATCTATCTATTATCTATATATCTATTTATCAATTTTCTAAATTTCTATCTATCATATATCTTTTCCGCATGGATATATCCCTTTCTATCTTTTTCTATCTATCTATCTATCTATCTATCTATCTATCTATCTATCTATTCACATCATCCTTCATCTTTCTTCTATCTATCTATCTATCTATCTATCTATCTATCTATCTATCTATTCATCTATTTAATCTATCATATATATCTATCTATCTATCTATCTATCTATCTATCTATCTATCTATCTATTTTTATCATCATCTATCTGAACGATCTATCTATCTATCTTTTTAATATCTATCTATCTATTCATTCATCTATCCATCTATCCTATCTATCTATCTCTCTATCTATCTATCTATCTATCTATCTTGTGGATCTATCATCTCTATATTTATCTATCATCTAATCTATCAAATTATAAGACATCTATCTTTTTATCTATCTATCTATCTATCTAATCTATTTATCATCTATCTATTTTTATCTATCTATCCCAGTCTGTCATTCTATCTATCTATCTATCTATCTATTTCTATCTATCTATTTGAAAATTTATTTTTATCTATCTCTATTTATATCTATGATCTATCTATCTATCTATCTATCCATATCTTCCATTCATCTAATTGTTCATCTATCATTCTATCTATCTATCTATCTATCTATCCCATTCTGTTTCATTTTATCTATCTATTCTATCTATCTATCTATCTATCTATCTATCTATCTATCTATCTATCTATCTATCTATCTATTCATATCTATCTATCTTCTATCTATCATCCATCATCATATCTATCTATCTATTCTATTCTATCTATCTATCTATCTATTCTTTAGTATGTTCTATTATCTATCTATCTATCTATTCATCTATCTATCTATCTATCCATCTATCTATTTTTCTATCTATCTATCTATTTATCTATCTATCAATATTTAACATTAACAGTCTTAGTCTGTTCATCTATCTATCTATCTATCTATCTATCTATCTATCATCTATCTATTAATGTCCATTATGCTAAAATGTAAACACCAATCTATTGATCTCTATAATTGGAAGAATAACGAAATCCTTCGCTTCAATTTATCAAATAATGCTAAGAAGACCACAGAGTTTACCAGGCGAAAGTATTTTTTACGAAGACTGTAATGGAGGCGTTTTTGCCACGCTGTGATTATTTTTTTCATATTTTTTGTGTTGTTATGGAATCTGCTGATCAAATATTGATATGAATTTCGTCTCTTGGGAATCCCTAGATTATTTCACGCAAATATTCTATGTTTCCCCAGAGAATTCAATTGTCTGTAATGGAAAGTATTCACTTCTATACGGCATAACACAATGCCACGATTCGCGCATGCGTAGATCTTTCACATATATAACACTTCCGCGCAATGACTTCAAAGGCATTCGCCCTCATACTTGTCCAAAGCGAAGAGATATACTTATCTGAATTAATAATCAAAACGAGTCTCTATTCGATTGTGTAGCGTGGTTCTTTACAAGATTTATGACGAGTAGGACAAGCAGATAAAGAAAAAAAAAATTGTAATAATGTGAAACGAACAGATTTCTCTCGCCCCCCCTTTTCCTTTCCTTTTCTTTCAGCTTTGTTTATCTTCGATTCTCATCATTTTTAGTTCTATTGCAATGCTTGTCTGGATTGTAACACGTAAAGACTGTGTTTCGGAGTCACTGCAAAGTTTTGCTTTGATGTTCGCCTCTGGAAATGGCAATGCGTCTTCTACACAAGAATGTATATCTATATCTAATCTCTCTCCATATATATATATATATATATATATATATATATATATATATATATATATATTGGTCTGATAACTTTCTGTTTTGGTTTAAATACTCTATCAATCTATCTATCTATCTTAATCAGTTCAGATCTAACTTAATCTGTTCAGATCTGTCAATTTTTATCTATCTATCTATCTATCTATCTATCTATCTATCTATCTATCTATCTATCTATCTCAATGTTCAGACCTCTTTCTGTCCTCTCTCTCTCTCTCTCTATCTATCTCAATGTTCAGACCTCTCTCTGGCGCTCTCTCTCTATCTATCCCAATCTGTTCAGATCTATCTATCTATCTATCTATATCTATCTATCTATCTATCTATCTATCTATCTATCCCTGTTTGAAATCTATATCTATCTATCTATCTATCTATCTATCTATTATTATCATCTATATATTTAAAATCTCTCTTTAAAATCTCTTTTATATATATCAATCTGTTTAAATCTCTCTCTCTCTCTTTCTCTATCAATCTCTCTATCTGCTGAAATCTCTCTCTCTCTCTCTGAAACTTCCCAACTCTCTCTCTTTCTTAGTCTGTTAATCTCTCTTTTTCTCTTTATGACTCTATGTTTAGTAATCTTAGTATGTTCATCGAATTATTTGTACAGGAAATCAAATCTTTTACTAAAAGTCAAAAAATAAACCTTTTTATATATATATATATATATATATATATATATATATATATATATTAAAATTTCTTTATGGAAATAATGTCGTTTTTCGACGTATTTTTTAACGTCAAAAAATACACATTGTTACGTCATTTTTTTTCGCATTTTTTATGTAATATCTATATATATATATATATATATATATATATATATATATATAGTCTTAAGGTGTGCTATATTTATGGGATAAAGTGCTCAATATCAGAGATAGAGGATATTGTAAATATAAAAACAAAAACATAAAAGTCAAAAACTTAGAGGCGACAGTCTGTTTCATGCTATATGCAATCGTCAGGCCACATATGCTGTTATTTTTTCATCCCAAATTTATATATATATTTTTTTTCATTAATTGTGGGTATTCTATTATGGCGGTTATTTTTTTTTCCTTCGCTTTTGTTTATTTATTTGGGTCAAATTATATGGCTCGTTTTTTATTTTTATTATTTTTTTAATATTTATTTATTTATTAACGTATTTAAATTTGTTTATATCACGTATTTAACAGTTTTGTTTTGGTTTGAGAATTTAATTAAAAACGTATTTATTCAATTTTGGGGTTGGTTGAAGAAGTTCATTTTAACCGCCATAATAGAATACCCACAATGCATTTTACTAACCCATATATATATAAATAGCCGAGAAAAATAAATATATATGTGGCCTGACGATTGCATATAATATGAAACAGAATAACACCTCTAAGTGTTGAAAAACACTATGTTCTTAATGTATATATATATATATATATATATATATATATATATATATATATATATATATATATATATATAAAATTCCATCCTCAAAATGATTTTTAAAGTAATTTTTTAAAATTACTGTGTTTTAAAGGCACAGCAAAAAATCCTAATTCACGTTTCCAAGGATACAGAGAAATCCATTCAACCAGACAAGGGGTGTTTGCGAGTTCATTATCGCTGTATTTTGATGTATCAGTTATTAGTTACGTTTTGGTAGGGGGTAGGGATGTATTTTTCAATGAATTCTGACATCCGTTAAATGCATGTCGTCTAGATTTTTAAACAAATTTATTGTTAACGAAAAACGTAATTAAAATGCCTTTAAAATCCTGTAATTTTAAAAGTTAAAAAAAAAAATTCGCCTGAGGATTAAATGGAACTAATGTCTTTAAGTTAATTACAAAATTAAATTCGAGCTTTTAGCTTCCATTTTTTGAAACATATATAAACTGTGTAAAAAAAAAAATAATTTAAATCAATTAATTTATAATATTAATGCTCTTTAAAATTAAAAATTTTCTATTTTGGTAAAAATAAAAATTATCTATAAGAACACCACCCTTATATATATATAATTATTATATATATATATATATATATATATATATATATATATATATATATATATATATAAATATAGATAACTAGACTCGTTTGAAAAAACCCTCGAATTTTTGATTTGCTAATCAAATCAATCTCGAGGGAAAAAAGTTTTTAAAAAAAAAGAGCTACAAACATGAACTTCTGCCGACAAAAAAAAATCGCACAGATGCAGGTCTGAAGCCCAAAGAAAAAAACCCTGATACGAGTAACAACTAACTAACAAAAGAGCTTTGTCTGTAAACTAGACCTATCTATATATATATATATATATATATATATATATATATATATATATATATATATATATATATATATATATAACTAATGTAATTGATTTTTTTAATCCGGCAGAAACCATGAGTTTGTCTTTAATAAGTTTTCGGGAACATTTAGGCCGACAGACAAAAATAATTAAACATACTATTTAATAAATAAACGGAGCGTCTATTTAAATACTAGCATCCACTAAAATAACGTTTAAAATATAAAACAAAATATGAAACATTTGTTTATAAATTCCAAATATATAGAAATATATTCATTTACACACTGCCCAGTGGATAAAACGTTGGTTATATATCTATATAAAACCCCAAACAGGCCACAACAGCGGTAGTAACGATTTGGATATTTTTATTTAAGGGAAATAACTGAGACGTCCGAAAAGAGGCATGACACGTGGAACTAGAACAAATCTACCCCGCTGGACGAAATAAAGGATTCGGTCCGAAGTTCCAATCACCTGAAGAAGGACGGAGCGTACAACGGCCGAAACGTTGTGAATATGGCAATGAAGATAACAGTCCGAATAATGTAAATAATGCAACCTCAATTATGCAGATTTTTTTTGCTAAAAAAAACAATAAACATTTAAGCAAACGGTGGTTAATTAAAACCAAACGCATTAGAGCAAGTTCGAATCATAGGTAACATTACATTACATTGTCTTTAGAGTTTGTCAAAGCAATACTTTTATGGGTTTGAACCAGAAAACGCCTGTTGTAGCCTTTATTCATCGCAATATATGGCGAGCGAAATGGGAGTTTCCTGAATAGCAGGTAAATATTGAATTTAGTATAAATATTCTGTGCGACAAATATCAGCGCCAATCATTGCAAATATTCGAACCTGCTTCTGAACTCGCTTTTAAATGAAATCGATTATCGATTTTTGTTTTTTGATTTGTTAGTTCTGTACTTCCGGTTGCCTTTGATCGAACCGCAGGCCAACGCCTACTCGACAACAATAGATACAAGATTAGAAACGATATTATGAGATTGTTTCTAAAGAAAAATGAATGTCCAGTGGATAATGAGTTGGTGCCACGCCCTGTCGCTATGTTTACCGCCATTAGATGCATTTTGGGACAAGGGAAGTGGAATCGGGGAGGGGGAAGTTAACGAACAGAGGAAGTAAATTATAGCGATGCTTTTTTTTTTTTTTGTAAATAATTATTTTCTTTCTTTCTTTTCTTTCTTTCTTCTTTTATTTAAAAGAAATTCTTTTATTTCTTTTCATAATCGCTCTTTGTTTCTTTGTTTCTTTCTTTCTTCATAATCGTCCATTTTTTCTTTCTTTCTTCTTCACAATAACTCATTCTTTCTTTCTTTCTTTTTTATAATCGCTCATTCTTTGTTTCTTTGTTTCTTTGTTTTTTGTTTCTTTTTTCTTCCTTCCTTCTTTACAATCGTTCATTCTTTTTATTGTTGGTTGTTTTTTTCTTTTATTTCTTCTTCATATCGTTCTTTTTTTTAAAAATTTTCTTTTCTTTCTTTCTTTTGTTCTTTCTTCTTCGCAATAGATCATTCTTTCTCTCCACTTCAAAAAAAAAAATTTTATTTTTTTTCTTAATCCATGATTCAAATATATTAATTTTTTGACTTCTTTTTTCTTTCTTTTTTTTCTTTATTATCTTTAACAAATAAATTTTTATAAAAGCAACACCTTTGTTTCTTGCCAAATAACAAGACATTAAATGAATGATGGCGCTGGAAAATCGACCAAAGGCAGTGGCCATTTTAATTTTGCCTTAACTTCAGCTAAAATACTGAACGATGGAAAAAGGTAATTATATCATCAGTATGAATATATATATATATATATATATATATATATATATATATATATATATATATATATAAATGTTATAACAGTGACGGAATAAATTTAACTTCAAGGACTTAATTTCATTCTAACCTCATGTTTCATTTTTCAAAAAGTAGATATATGTCATTTATTGCCGCATTATATAAAGATAGATAGACAGATAGATAAACAGATATGCCAGTATGTGATAGATATATAGATACACAGACACATAGAAATGATAGCTAGCTAGATTGATTGATTGATAGATATGAACAGACTGATAGATAGATAGATAGATAGATAGATAGACACGACACACAGATATATACATACATAGATTGAAGGATATGACAAAATTGTATTTTCATAGATTTTTTTGGGTTTGTTTAAAAATCCTGGAATTAAATACATACAATTACAATTTTTTTTTTGCACACACACATATATTTATATATATATTTATCTATTTTTGTAGATGATAAATTGAACCTAATTGAAATTTTGGGATCCTTAGATATGATTAATTAATGATGAACATTTCATTTTCGTTTATGATCGACTTCAAACGATTCTTCTGTTAACCTTGAAGAGTAATTATACATTCTTGCTCAAAGTAGAGTCCAGTAGCATTTTACAAACCTCGGAGAATTCCAGTAAAATATCTTTAATCATTTCTAAGATACAACGGTTCAAAGCTTAATCTAATAATTAGACAATTTTGGTGTCACATCACGACTTTGTGGGGGACTGAATATTTTGCAACTTATATATTTTTTTATTCTATCGACGCAGGATTAATGTTTTTCAGAAAGTTTAACAGACCAGCTACTTGGTTTAAAGCCTTTTTTTTTCTAATTGAACTCAATCATTCCAATTAAAAAGATTGAATCATCTTATAACCCCGTTGACTAATATTTAAATATTATTGTTCTACTTCAATACGGAATGAATCCCAAGAACACTTCTTTTTTGGAACAGACTTTTATATTGTATTTTTTCCCATCACTTCTATACAATAGATCAAGTCTTCGGGGGTAAAATATTAACTTTATAGGAATTAAACACGCTAATATAACATATTTTATATAAGCCCCTATAATTGAGTGGCTTTTACTTCAAAATATTGGTTAACATTTTCATAAAAATATAAACTATGAATATATATATATATATATATATATATATATATATATATATATATTTTAAATTGATTATTTATTAAAAAATCTTTTAGGAGTTCTAACCATGTTTCAAAAAATTTCCATGGTTTTTTGTATAAAAAAAAAAATAAAAAAAAATATTAATTTATAATATTAATGCTCTGTAAATTTATTGAGCATTATTTTTAACAAAATAAAAATCTATAAGAACACCGGATTATATATCTTAACGGTTTTTTCTTTTTTTTTATATATATATATATATATATATATATATATATATATATAATTTCTGTTTTTTTATAATTGGTTTTTTATTTCAAAGTTTTAATATTAGTGATATTAAATATATATATATATATATATATATATATATTTATCCCAATTATTGAAATATGAGTTTGTTAACCAAATTTTTTCTTTTATGATCAATCAGACAAAAGCGTTAAAACCTATATTACAAAAACATATCCATAAAAAATATATATATATATATATAAATATATATATATATATATAAAAAAAAAAACATTAAAGTCAAAATTTTTTTCACAAAAGGTTAATGAAATGTTAGACGCAATATATATTGACGATATATCCTGCATGAAACAGCTAAAAATATTTTTGTTTTTTAAACGAGAGTGACATCCGACGGGGAAGTGCGGAAAAAATGAAATAACTATCCTACAAAAATTATGGATCCGATTCAATTTACCCATTTATTCTAAAAATTTTCTAAATCACCACAAAAACCCATCTTAATTATTTATACATTACCCCAAATACAAATATTCGTTAGAAAATATAAAAAAAATTTAATATATATAAAAAAATTGTAAAATATGTATATTATATTGATTTCAAAAAAAATAAATGTATTAAAAGAAACGTGGTTTAATTCACAAAATGTATACAAAAAAAAAAATCTAGTTATTGTAAATTGAAGTTTTTTAAGAATAAATTTAAATTTGACTAAATTTAAATGTTGACAGCTGAATTAAATGATATGAAATTTTTTCCATTAAATTGACAACATTGAAAACAAAAAAAAATTTTTAAATAAAAATTTTTTTACGAAAAATGTTAAAAAAAAAAAAGGAAAAAAAAAATGAACAAAAAACACAATTTTTTGAAAAAATTAAATAAATTTACAATAATTTATTTCAAATTTGAAATAAATTATTGTAATGGTAAAAAAAATTGGTAATTATTTCATATATATATATATATATATATATATATATATATATATATATATATATATATATATATATATGTTGGTATATATCGATGATAACCAAAGGATCTTTCAATCACCTGATGAACATAAAATCAATTTAATAGGGCAAACTCTTTAAAAAAAACATCTTTTTGACTGCCATTGAAAATGTCTGTCTGTCTGTCTGTCTCTTTCTCTCTCTATATATATATATATATTATTAAATGGACAAAGTCCGACAACTATTTTAAAACATGTTTATGTTTTAATGTTCTTTTATAAATACAAATATTTAAGTAAATATTGTTTATAATAAAAAAATAATTAAATAACATTTACCGACCGTACAAGTTGTGTTTGAAAAAAATATTTTATTATAATATATATATATATATATATATATATATATATATATATATATATATATATATATATTATAAAATCCCAAAAGATAGAATCTTTTTTAGAACTTGAAATGTCCATGACAGAATAAGAATATAATAAAAAGGCTTTTTTTTCTGATTAGCGATTTCAATGGTAATAAATTATAAAATGGAATATTAAAATTTGATTAAAAAAGATAATATATATATATATATATATATATATATATATATATATATATATATATATATATATATATATTAAATTTTAAAAAATACAAAAATACATATTAAATAAATTTATTTTCATAAAAATTTTGTATATTTTAAAACATCAGAATTAATTTTTCCCAAAAAAAAAAAAATTACATTTTTATGAGATGAAATATATATATTTATCGAAATAAATATATTAACTGAATAAGGATTTTTAAGGTTTTTTTTAATTATTATTATAATTTGCTCTGTATCATACATTGAGGTCTTAATTTGATTATAATTTTAGTATTATACATTAAATATATATATATATATATATATATATATATATATATATATATATACAAAATGTCCGATAAAGTTCACTGTATTTAATTTAAAAAATTATAACTTTATTTGTATTTGAGATAGAAATAGTCTATTAAAAAAAATAAAGTTTAATGTACCTATTTTAAGTATAGCTAAATTAATTCAATGTGGTTTCAGGCAATTATATAAATCAGTTGGTAAATGTTTTTTTGAACTTTAAAATCGTATTAAAAGAAAATTTTGCTAATGATGGAGGACAAAAAAAAACGTAAATATAATTTCAATAAATAACCTTAAAAATATAGATTTGATTTTTCTAATCCTTTTTTTAATTTCAATTATTTCTATCCTAAATAAAAATAAAGTGCACATTAATTTTATGGGTGCAATTTTATATATATCTGATATATATATATATATATATATATATATATATATATATATATATATATATTACATTAAAGCATAAAAAATTAAAAATTTAACATTTTATTTTTTATATTACATTATGCAAAAAATCATATAATTGTAAATTTTTTTTATAACATATCTCCAGTAATTTAAATTAGGAATGAATGCATTGATAACATTAAAACGACTGTCATTATTGATTTACATTATTTCAATGTTTTCAAAAATGGATCCTAAAAATATATATATATATATATATATATATATATATATATATATATAAACTATCAGCTTGGCCCAATGTTGCCTGTGCTTGATTCAAAAAATCGTACGACTGATACAGCAATCGCTATCACTTGACTTAAAATATTTTTGCCCTTCCTTGCCTTTTAAAGGAGTGCCCTTTGCCGTGCTGATGTTGCTACATGCCTTATTTCTTGCCTATCTCACACTGCGAATTTTTTCTAAGCTCTATACTAAACATTAAATCTGTTACGAAAAAAAAGAACTAAACAAAATGAACACAAAATGATCAGCTTTAAAAAAGGACTCGTAACTGGAAAACCGAATGAAAAAAAATGTTAACAACAAATACTTTTTCACACCCAACCCAGTTCTGCGGAATCAGAATCAACGTTGAGTTTAAGCAAGCGAATGAGCCAATTGGAGTAAAGTGCCATGCAGATTTAAATTTTTCCCACTTGTGACGAATGCAGCTATCGATTTTTTTTTTTTTTGCATAGCATGCTAGTTAACATTCATGTCAGTCAGCTGTTGGCTCTCATGCTGGCCAATAGAATCTTCCTGCCTATTCATGGCAGCCAGCTATTGGCTCACTCTGGCCAGTAAAAATGGCCGCAAAACTACATGAAAACTGCCGTAGAAGCATGAAAAAAAATTGATTATTTCCACTATCGATGGGAGTTGGGAAATGCAAAGTCGGTCTTGGCCTTTCTGCTAACTTGGAATATGTGCATGTAAATTTTGGTGCAAATCCGTCGAAAATCGCGGCCGTGCATTCGTCACACACACACACACACACGAACACGCACATACACACACACACACACACATCCTTATTTATAGCTAGAGATATATTATTGTTAATCATATTATAGAGTAGATCACAAATATTTTGGGTAAATGCCTGTTTATAATTTAAGCATTATCATGTTTTAGATGGCCTGAATGTTTTAATACTGTTTATTATAAACATAATAGTTTATTTTAATATTTGTGTCTAATATAGAACTAAAATATATTAAAATAACTGTCGAACTTATACCATAATATTAATATATATATATATATATATATATATATATATATATATATATATATATATATATATTTATTTAAATACATTAAAAATTAAGGGAGGAGTTGAGATAATTAATTAATTCAAGAGTCTGAAAGAAAATCAACAGAATGAAAAAAAGCTGGACGCCCAGTGTCCTATATTTTAGGACTTTGTTTAACGACATATCAGACAAATCCTCTAAATAGGATTGAAAACCTAACAGTTAGGCTGTTAATTATTCATTATACCAACAGTTCCAAATGGGCCTTGCTTTTAAACTGGAGTTTTCAAAAGAGATTGGATATATATAAATAAATATATATATATATATATATATAAATATATATATATATATATATATATATATATATATATATATATATATATATATATATATATAAATAAATAGTCATATATTTTAACAATTAAATTAAGCATTTATTTCAAATCAATCGTCAAAAATTCTCTCAACTACCTGATAGAGTCAATATTTTCTTTTTAAAAGAGAATTTTTAATGTTTTTTTGAAATATAATCTGTCTGTTCATCTAAATAGATCATATTTCTCTCTCTCTCTCTCTCTCTGGATAAGACTTTCAAGCCTTTCGTTCATTCAAGTTGAATTGACTCTTCAATCTTTTTAATATTGTTTTGCTTTCAATATCTAAACGGGTGCATAGACACAGAAACCAGCATTAAAAAAAAAAGCAAGTAATGATTAAAAAGAAAAGAAAAATGGAAAAATAAGAACGAAAAATATGAAATATATCTAACATGAAAATCGCCAATCAAATTCCTTCTGAACAATCGATCTCACATTGATTTAGAGTAGGTTTTTTTTAATGTTCAAACAAAAATAGATGGCGTTGTTTTTTGAATCTAGATGACAAAATATTTATTTACTTCAATTTTATTAATTGCCGAAACACTCTTTTTGAAGGCGTAATATATAAACACACGCACATACACACATATTGTCGTGTCTATAAAAAAATACATCGATAAAAAAATAATTATACTGTCACAGTGTTGTGTCCATAAAAATATTATAGTGTCAAAAAATAATTATAACAATTATAATTATCATGAATTCACTCTTTCTAAACCAATGAAAATGGACCCCAAGTTTTTCATCTATTATCAAACACGTTTCATTTTTATGATTATTGAAGCATTAAACACAGACTGGCCGCCAAAAAAAAAAAAGATATAATTTCGACTCCTTTTCCTTTTTCAAGACATAATAGTAAACGTTATCTCTTAAGGCACAAAATAGTCGAGGTAACAAACCGCCATACATTTATTGTATTTTTCATATATATATCTATATATATATATATATATATCTTTTAAAAAAAATTACGAGAAATACTGTATACATTTTACTTATTCTTTATCTTATCCTCTAATTTTTTAATATATTTTATTGTACAATATATATATATATATATATATATATATATATATATAAGACCACTTTAATGTACCATTATGATAATTTATTTCACCAGAGCCCTTTTAAAGGACGCCGGATCATCAGATAACACTTCCAAAAATGAAATGAAACGAAAAATGAAATGGAAATTGATGGGTAGTGTAAGTGTTTTGTAATTTAACAGAGAGTGTTAAAGAGACATGGTAGAGTAGGGAGGGAGTAATTTCATATCTCTCTCAAGTATACTTTGTATTGGGGGAGGAGGAGTGACCAGACCTTGGCCTATTTAGACGGTTAACTTAACGGAAGTGATATATTGAAATGGGAGGGAGAAACAAAAAAAAAAAAGGAAAAAGAAAAAAGAGGGAGAGGGAAGTAAAAAAGAAAGAGGCTTTTTGGGGTTTTATTATTTATGTAAAGAATAGATTTTAAAGGTTGATAATAATTTAGATGTCTAAAAAAATACGAAAAAAATTAATATGATGCTTGCTATCAATTTAAATATTTAATTTTTTTTATAAAATAGTTTAGGGATTAATATAAATTAAATACTATATTTATTAACACATTTATAGAGAATATATTAAAAATTTTAAATTATAATAGTTTATGAAATAAATTATCAAAATGGTAATTTTAAAATTGTCTGTTTTTGTTAAATCTTAGCTCTGGATTTACATTGAATAAAGAAAACCTTTCATCCTCCTTGGGATTGACCCATCCTGGATACCAAGTTCTTCAATGTTATATATATATATATATATATATATATATATATATATATATATATATATATATATTAATTTGTTTCTGATATACTAATCATATATTAAATGTTTACCTTGATTTAACACTGAACAAACTTAAAGACGTTAAAGATCACCATCTGGTTGGATAGGATGGGAGAATCTTCTTAAATTAAAAATTATGACGTTTTAAATATTTAATATATATAATAAACTTATTATTCTCAATGGGTCAATTATAACTAAAATTTAGCGACTCGGGGGTGGCAAAGAACAATCGAACAATTTGCTGAACAAAATAAATTCTTTGTTAATATTCATTAAAAAATTATCGACATATTTGAAAATTCCGTCTATCAAAATCTGAACTTGAAAAATTTCTAATTATGGTCAACCTGTAGTATGGCTTTTGAGGCATAATTTGAAATAAAAATCATGCTGAGATTGTCCCTTTCCAGACCGGTAAAATCAGAAGACCAACTGTTTTTTTCGGAATCAACCGTGGTGAGATCCGAACCACCTGTGTCTCATAATCAGAAAGCGAACATAGTCGAACACACCCAAAGTAACATACATGTATCACATGATCATTAACGGGAATTACTTACATTTAAGAAAAAAATAACACACACAAATCCCAATCCATATAACCAATAAAACTGTCAAAATGACCAATTAAAATTAGAGCAGCATGAATTTATCCAGCTCTTATCGTCAATAATAACTCAAAAGAGACTGTTTGACCAACACAAAGACTTGATGAAAATTCATCGTTAAAAAAAAAAAAAAAATAAAATTACAGAAAATGTTCTTTGTCTCTGAAAGATTTTAATTTTTTTAATAAAAAAATTTTCAATATATATATTATATATATATATATATATATATATATATATATATATATATATATATATATATATATATTAATAAAATATAAAATAAATATTCCATTGATAAAATTTATTACATTGAAGTTATTTTTTTGATTCTTTTTTTAATTTATTTTCTGATGAATTGGATCGTATTTTTGATTCCAATGGAAATAAATTTTGAACCATGGATATTAATTTGTTTAAGCCATTTATATTAAATTCTTGTTTTGTCCTGACATTGAAGCTCTACCTGATTCTATCCTCTTGAATCTCTATCTATCTATCTATCTATCTATCTATAAATATATATATATATATATATATATATATATATATATATATATATATAATGTGTTCTGTGTGTGTGTATTTAACTAATATTATATATATATATATATATATATATTGGCTTCGATTCTTCAAACTCTTGAATCCATTTTAATTGATCCCAAATTTCTTCCACGCAAATGATAAAACGAGTTTATAAAATGGCCAATGCTCATTTTGAAAATTTCCCGTCTAACAAAGGAATCAGCTGTATCAAAATGTGTCTTTTCTTTTTGATTTTGTCCATCCGTGAGAAAAAATATTCCTCTATGGATTGAATGCTGGGCAATCTTTTAAAGATGAAGAATAAACTTTCAAGCAAGAAAATGTGGAAGACAGAAGGAAATGAGGATACCATTAACGAAAAATGTGAAAACGACGAGGTTTTTAGAAAATTGTAAAAAAAAAAAAGGATATACTTATACATCAGGAAGAATCATTTTGAAATTTCAGGGATCCAGTATTACAAATGAGGAAGGAGGGCTTGGAAAATCTGATACTTAACAGGACATGTTTGATTAATGGGGAGAAAAAAAAAAAAAGAAGAAGAAGAAGAAGAAGAAGAAGAAGAAGAAGAAGAAGAAGAAGAAAAAGAAAAAGAATTGATTGAGGAGTAAATGGATAAAGAAGATTTAGGAGAGATAACAAAAAGACAATATTTATTGAGTGCAAGAAAGGAAAGAAAATTGTGGAGAGACATGATCGCCAAAGTCCTGAAGGGACACGGACATAGAAGAAGAAGAATGAACTTGAGTAAATGGATGGCAGAACAAGCTTTAGGAGAGATAACAAAAAGACAAAATTTATTAAGAGCTACAAAAGGAGAGGAAATTGTGGAGAGCCATGATCACCAATGTCCTGAAGTTTCACAGCACATAGAGAAGAAGAAGAAATGAGTTTGAGTAAATGGATGACGGACCAAGGTTTTAGAACAAATTTAAAAAAGAGATTTATTAAGAAAATAAAAAAGAAATTGTGGAATTTATTCAAGAAGTTTGAAGAGAAGAAAAAAATGACAAAGGAAATGGATGATGGACCAAGGTTTAGGAGATAACAAAAAGACAAAAAGGTATTAAATCAAATTTCTCAAGGAAAAAAAAAGTTGATCAAATGTCCTGCCGTTTCACAGAAGAAGAAAAAGAATGAGTTTGAGTAAATGGATGATGGACCAAGGTTTAGACAAAAATAACAAAAATAAATTGAGAAAAAAAATTTATTAAGAGCTATTTGAAAAGAATGGAGTTTGATTTAAATGGATGATGGAATTTTGTTTAGGAGAAATAAAAAAAGACAAATTTATTAAGAGCTACAAAAAGAGGAAATGTCCTGAATAAATAGATCAATTATGTCCTAAAAACAGACATAGAAGAAGAAGAATGAGTTTGAGTAAATGGATGACGGACCAAGGTTTAGGAGAGATAAAAAAAGACAAAATTTATTAAGAGCTACAAAGGAGAGGAAATTGTGGAGAGCCAAATTCTAATTTGTCCTGAAGTTTCACATAGAATAGAAGAAAAAGAATGAGTTTGAGTAAATGGAGAAATGGACCAAGGAGAGAAATTGGAGAGATAACAAAAAGAAATTTATTAAGAAGAATGAGTTTGAGTAAATGGATGAAAACCAAGGAGGAGAGATAACAAAAAGACAAAAAGAATTAAGAAACAAAGGAGAAAAGAAATTTGAGAAAAGAATCAATGTCCTGAAGTTTCAAAGAAAGCACATAGAAGAAGAAGAATGAAAGAGTAAATGGATGACCCAAAAGGTTTAGGAGAGAAGAAAAAAGACAAAAAGAAATTAAGAGCTACAAAAGGAGAGGAAATTGTGGAGAGCCATGATCAAAAATGTCCTGAAGTTTCACAGACATAAAAGAAGAAAAAGAATGAGTTTGAGTAAATGGATGACGGACCAAGGTTTAGGAGAGATAACAAAAGACAAAATTTATTAAGAGCTACAAAGGAGAGGAAATTGTGGAAAAATTTTGATCACCAATGTCCTGAAGTTTCAAAAACATAGAAGAAGAAGAATGAGTTTGAGTAAATGGATGATCGACCAAGGTTTAGGAGAGATAACAAAAAAAACAAAATTTATTAAGAGCTACAAAGGAGAAAATTGTGAAATGATCACCAATGTCCTGAAGTTTCACATTAATAGAAGAAGAAGAATGTGTTTGAGTAAATGGATGAACCAAGGCTTAGGAGATAACAAAAAAAAACAAAATTTATTAAGAGCCAAAATTTACAGGAAATTGTGGAGAGCCATGATCGCCAACGTCCTGAAATCCATGACACAACCATTTATATATAGTTCAGAAAATCCTTTATTTGAGTAAAAATGGATGGCAGTTTCAGTTTTGAAACATGGGAATTTTTTTTAGTTGCAATGATTATATAACCAAAAAAAAACAATTATAATATATATATATATATATATATATATATATATATATATTCCGGAAAGTATATGCCTAGTTCCTGATCAATTCAAATTCATGAATAATTATATTGGACACACCACAACATGCTTATCAAGAAGACTCACGTTACATTTCTCAAACCATAACTCAATTAGAACTCACACGGAAATCTAGCAAACCCTGGTCGCAACATACGTGTGGAAAATTATTAATAAATCCCCCATCTTTTTATTTTCCTTCTAAAAGACAAATAACGGAAGTATTTATAATTAAAAAAAAAACTCAACATTCAATGACAACAACTATGAACACTGACACGTGTACTGGCCATGTTTGGAAAAGAAAAATATATCGCCATCACTATAGAAAAAATTTCTACATATTCAGTTAATAATTTTAAAAAAAAATCCGTGATAATGCCTAATTGAATAGCCGAAAGTGTTTGGATATATATAATATTTGGACAGTTTTTACACACTTTATTCCGGAAAAGAAAATACTTGTACGAATAATAGAAAAATTGAATAAAAAGCCTAATCACTGTACCTTGTCAGTCGTCTTTAAAGAAAACCAAACGACTCCCGTTATCATCACAAAGAGACAGATGAAATTTCTATGGCACGTAATAAGAGGGCTTGGAAAATTTGACACTCACAGGACATAGTGAAGGCGAGAGAGGAAGAGGAAAACGGCGAATAAACTTCCTGACAAATTTGTGCATATGGATGGTAGGAAAGGGTTTAGGAGAGATAAGAAAAAGACAGAATTTATTAAGATGTACAAAGGACAGGAAATTGTGGAGAGTCATGATCGCCAACAAAAAGACAAAATTTATTAAGAGCAACAAGGGACAAGAAATTGCCTTTTTTTTTTTTATTTGGAACGTTTCCCAGAATTGACTTCCTTGTTGAAAAGTGCCACACTAATTAATCGTATTTTAAATGTATAACAATTTACTGAATAAAATTATCGAGAAAAAAGTTCAAAGTTCAGCCACCTTACTATCAGCAACATCGCCCCCCCCAAAAAAGAAAACGACTCATAAAATTCTTCAAATGTAAAAGGGGACAAATCAATTTCTCACGTTTAAATGATTTCAGCGTGCATAACATTAGCCTGAAAACTCCTCCCGTAATGTCCTTAAATAACCTTTTCAGAACGGCAGTTTCAAATGAATGACATGCACGTTGCTTAACTCGTTCAGAAATGCCATTTTATAATACTGCAATATGCAAAAAACAATTCGAAAACTTTGATATTATTTGTTAATTATAAAATTTCGAGGCGAAAAAAATATTCGTACAAAATATGTCTAAAGACTTATTTTGTACGAATATTTTTTTTCATATAAGAAATACCAATAAATATTTCCAAAGATTTTCCATATAAAATATACCAAAAGACTTAAATTACATTTATTTACATAATTCTTTGATATAAGATTTTGCTAAATTCCTTCAATTATTATTGGACCAATCTAGAACATTCCGTACTTCATTTCTTATAAAATCTTCGCACACAAATCATCCACAATAATTATCATCCTGGGAAAGACAAGGAACCGTCAATTTCGCCCAAAAATTTGATCATCAAACATTTGAAAGAAGACAACAATCTATAGGGAAAAAGCAGATATCCTGAATATACCATTTAGTACTATTAGTTCCGTTACTGCTATTAAAAAATCTGTGAAAACTTTTTTTTTTTTTCTAATATCTAATTGATCACCAAGCAAGATTTCTCCCAGATCAATGAGAAGAATTCAGCGCAAAATTCAAGAAAATGCAATTACTCAAAGAGAAATACATGAAGATTTAAAAGCATCAGAAAACGAACAATGAACTTCATACAAGTCAACTAAGATCGCATTCTCCAAGAAAAAAACTCCACTACTATTGAAGAAACATGGATGTCCAGTTAAAATTTGTTCGTGAGTATAAGAATAAACTTGAACCATTTTGGGAAAATGTTTTATTGACAGATGATGCACAAATTGAACTATTTGATATTTAATTCAAGGACTCAAGCCCTTTTTTTTTTACGGCACAACCTTTAAAAAAAGAATAAATTTAAACGGTGAAATTTGGTGGTATGCTTTGGGGATGTTTTTCTGTGAATGGTATGGGTAATTTAGAAATAATAGATGGTATAATGAATTCAAAAATATGCCAGGATGTTTTGAACTCTAATTTTTGGGAGAGTAAAGTTTGGATTCCGAAATGAATAGGTTTTGCAACAAAATAATGACCCTAAACATACGTCTAAATCTACGAAAAAATGGCTTATTGAAAACAATGTCAATACAGTCGAATGAGCATCACAATCTCCAGACTTGAATCCAATAGAGAATTTTTTTACCTAAAAAGAATATGCAAGGAGGAAAATACCAATGGAAACTTGCAAATCATTGATTAAAAGCTACAGAAAGAAACAAGTTGCTGTTGATTGAGTCAAATTTCATAATCTGCTAAGTATTAAATGGGTATTTTAATGTTGTACGAATACATCTTTGGCCTTCATTTTTTTTAATATTTCATATAATTTCATCAATATAACAAATGTTTCTGATTTCTTTCTGTATGTTGCAGCATTATAAAAAAAATTGCATGAATATTGCAGCATTATTTGCATATTGCAGCATTATACAAATATTTTATAGATTATAAAATTCTATGAATATAAAAAAAAATTCAACTGAAACAAATATTAAAGTTTCCGCCAATCCCACACTGTATCTAAACGACAAATTAAGGCAAACTGAAAAATGCGGGCCACAGGCAGCTCGTTTGACTTTCTGAATGGCGAGCATAATTTAATCAAAAACGTTTATTAAAAATGTTGTTCCTTTCATTTCGTTCTCACTTTTTCAAAAGACATATCTTGCAAAAACCATGCCTATTTGAAGAATGATTCATTAAATGTTTATTGAATTCTTCTGAAAGAAAAGTTGGAGATAACGGTTTTATCATTTTAAACTATTGGCGATTTTCATCAAGAATATCATATCAAAGATGAAAACTTTTTTTTAAAGCAAACAAGAAATATCCCAAATAATTAATTACATTGTTCGGACTGTTTTCATCTCTTTATTGTTATATTTGTGATGTCTTTAAATTGTTTGTTCCGGCCTTCTTCAATAAATATGGAATTTATGCAAAAACAATTTCGGCTCACTGGGGTAAATTGTTCTAAGACCATATGCCATGCCCTAATTTCAGATGTCTCAACATATTGTCCCTTTAAAATGAGTATTCTCCATGTTTTTTTGTTCACCTCCGTTGTAGTGATTTTTAAGGGCGTTCAAAGATGTAATAAAAGTTTGAAAATATGGGGCGCCCAAAAGAATTGAACTCACTACTCAGTCGTAATTTTCTTTTTGAGATAAAAATTGCTAAGCCATTATCCACCTCAAATTAATTTATTCATTTTCATTCACCTCAAAAAAGAATGGGTATTGAACTCACAACACTTTGGGTCAAGTTACTGGATCTAACCAACGCTTTTATCCATTGAGGCATGTGATAGGGTTTCTATTATTGGGTACAATTCTTTTTGACTTTGTAGTGCTAGTCCAAATAGTTCGATGAATATTGGTCCTCGCAAAGACCTACAGGATTCATTTCACTTTTAACCATTGACAGGAAGTAGTGGACACATGGCCCATTGGATAAAGGCGTTGGTTAGATCCGGTGACTCATTTTGGGATTGCAATTCCTGGCTACTGCAGTGCTGAACAAAGTCTTGGATAGTTGTGTTAAAGGGAGATAACTGAGACATTTTGAAGATGCATGGCATCTGGAGCTAAAACAATAAAGGATTCCGTTCGAAATTCCAATCACCTGAAATCAAAAAAATGGTTACCGAAACGTCGTGAATATGTTTTTAAAATAAAATTTTGAACAATGTAAATAATAACCATACTTCATCTCACAGATGTCCACAATAATGGTTTTTTTTATCTCTCGAGAGAATATACTTTTTCTTTTTAAAGATATTTTTGTCTAGTCAAATAATTAAATCATACTTATTATAAAACCCAGATTTTGTGTGTGTCTGTACGTTTATATATTGGATCGGATTTCCTACATTTTTCAACCGATTTCAACAAAACTTCACAGGACTACGTAAAATTACCTTGCAGTGGTTCTGACAGCGCCAAAATTGGAAAAACACAATTGTTTTTGCACGAAATCAATTTTTCACGATTAAGAGGCATCGCTGTTTCGAGAATGAAAGGGGACAACTCATATCGAGTTATACGTATTATAAAACCCAGGTTGTTTGTGTGTGTGTGTGTTTGTGTGTGTGTGTGTTCGTTTATATATGGGATCGGATTTTAATACATTTTTCAACCGATTTCAACAAAACTTCACTTTTTTTTTTGGCAGGTAGTGTTTCTTATTGTCTTGCACACATTTTTCTTTATTTTTACATTCAGAATGCTTTAAAAATTCCATTTACAAGACAATTGTTTATAATAAAATTCTATTCAATCGGTAGACTCATAACTATTGAAAACAATGTTTTTGTTTGAGTTTGGGTTTCACCAATTCGTAAAAAAAAACAAAAAACAAAAAAAACTAATTAAGACATGCGTGTCCGTCAACCTTAAACAATAATCTTTGTCAATTTTATTTTTCAGTTTTTATTATGGTCGATACTTGATCTATCTCTTACTGTTACATTCCCGGGCAACGCCGGACTCTACTGTTAGTTAGAAATAAATCACACACAAAGTTTTTTAATATCTAATTATCTATATTATTTGTCCGCCATAACAAAAGATCAATTTTTTTAATTGAAGGAATCTTTTTTTTGGTAAAAATTCAATGGACATTTCGTAATTTACGTATATGACTTGTAGTGAAAATGGCTGAGGTAAAAAATTAAATTTTATCTATTTGAATATATTAAAAAATATTTTTTTTAAATAATCTATCCCGCTAAATGATATTTCATTTTCAAAAGATTATATATAAAATGATCTTTTTTTTCAGATTTATACAACAAAGGTTTCAAATTTTAATGATTACAAAAATGGCTGAAAGCGAATAAATCCTGTTTTTAACGAGGACCATTTGTTAAAGATTTAATTTATTCACACGCATAAAATCCTAACTCCCATATATAAATATAAAAGAATGAATTTATTGCCTTTTGAATGGGAAGTTTCCAACAGTCATCTTTGACAATCGGACTTTTCTTCTTGCAGTAACACTCTCATTGCATATCCAGATTATTACTGTTTCTATAAATTATTTGTTTAATTCAATTCCTCTTTTGTTCTAATTTATTTCTGGCGCTGAAAAATTACATATATATTTCTTCATCGAACAATTTTGGACTTGTTTTAAGAAATCAAAAAATTTCTTTTTAATTTTTCACCTTTTTTTTATTCAACTGCAGTAACAACTTTTAAAAATCAGATTGCATATAATAAAATTTTAAAAAAAAAATGTTGACCGTTATTTTTTAATTTATTATTCTTTTTCTTTGGAAAAACAATTTATAACAGTTAGTGCAAAACAACCTATTTACCTGAAAAAACTGTTTTAATAAAAATATCTTATATATAAAGTACTGTGTATGTGTGTGTGTGTTTTGTGCAAGTGTGTGCCCAGAAAGTCAACTTTTCAAAGCTCCCACTCGTCTGATTGCAATGATTCATAAAAAAAAAGGGAACGATTTTCGTTGAGCTCAGATTCAGGGTTGCCAGATTATGCGAGGTTAAAATATATATTAATATATTATACTAGCCATTATCATTGCTTTCATGGTTCAAGGGAAGTAATTCTTATTTTCTTTTGTATCCAAAATTGCAGTGCAAAATTTTTTTTATTAAATTAGTTTAAAGAGCCCTTCCCTTAAGCTAGCTCCTGTGGATGACTCTTGGTTTGGCCATCATTACAATAGCTAATGGAGGAGTAGATGCGATTTTTCAATAAACTACAGAAGAACTCAAAATTGATCGTTGCATTTAAGTATTGAATTAATGTTTAAGCTTACCTTTTAAAAGTTCAATGATAATTCTTCTGCTGCTACTTAAAAACGATTTGATGTACGTAGATCCTTATTTTCCGTACAAACAATTATTTTTATTTCATGGGTGACAGAACATGGATTTTAAAAGATAAAATTAATATAGTGTAAAGATGGAAAAATAGAAATTAAATTAGTTATATATTCAACATTTGAAGAGTTAGAAAAAATAATAGCTAATTAAAAAAACCTATATTATGGAATCTATATGAAAAAATGCGAAAATCGAAACTTTTCATTAATCCAAATTCTGAAATTCAAATGTTTTTTCTTTTTTATATAAATACTATTTAAGGGACTAAAATAATAACTATATAATTATACAGGTTTGTTTTCAAAAAATTTTAATATCCTTTTTAGATAAAATTTCACAGAAAAACATGATTAAGGCAAATGAAATTAAAAAATTTTTTGATGTTGAAGATAATGATTTTATTCTTCCAAATCTAAATGAGAAATTCAAAAAATGTGGATTATGTTTTATTAATTTAAGAATAAATATTTTAACCGTTGAAACAATTTCATTTTTATACCTGGAAATAAAAATTCCAAAAGTTTTATAAAGAAATAAAAATAAATTTTGGGACGTAAAACACAAAAAACAAACTAACATAAAAACATAAAACAAACATTAAACATAAAATTGCTTTTAAAATTTTTTTAAATTTGAAAATTTTTTAACAAAAATTAGATTGCGAAATGATATCAAAAAGAAACAAAAAAAATATTTTCAATTTCTTTCAATTGATATCATCCTTTGATAGACAATAACTAATTTGAATATTGATTTTAAAAAAATGTTTATTTCATTAATTAATTTGTCCTTCAATAGTGATCTTTTATTCAAAAAGAAATTTAAAACATTTTCTCTATCATAAATAGTTTCTGTTTAAAATATTGTCTTATATAAATATATTCAAGAATTAATTTGAAATTCCAAAAGTTGGCATCTATTTGTAAAATTTCCTAAGAGGACTTATTGGTGCAAAAATAATGTCGTTTTTTTTTATTCAACTTTCAAAAGATCATAAATTTTTTTTAATAAAAAAATTAATCGAAATAAAAACCATTAGAATCGACACATTTTGCCAAACGAAAAAAGTTTATTTATCCATTTGCATAGAAAATAAAAAGTCTATAAAGCAATTTTTAAAATTTTAGAAGGCCGATTCGGCATCATTTTTTTTTTTAATTTTTCGCGCAAGGAAGTTGTCGATTATGATTAAAAAAAAAAAATCATGGGGGAAAGGTTTTTAATAATATTTTATATGATATTTATTCAGTCTCGTATAAAATTTCTAAAGTCTCATTCCAGGGTCAGTTGAAAACATGCGGGCGAAAACAAGAAAAAAAAGGAAATATTGGTTTTAAAAATTGATTCCATCTCGGAAACTATATTTAATAATCTGCTTTTTTTTGCATTTCGTCAATTTTTCGATCTTTTTCTTTAATGTAATTTATTTTTGTTTTTCTATACAAAGAAGTGAACAAGTGATGGATGATTATAAAAGACCAACCAAACAGTCAATAAATTTTTTTTTGCAATTTATTCAGGATTTCTTGTTTATAAGAATAATCTTTAAAATTTAAGTTCAAATAATGAAGAACGTCGCCGGTTGTCGTAGAGGGTCCACTTTTCATTTGAAAATTTGAATCCAGGCAAAAATTTTTACGTTTTTGTTGCGCAGAAAAATTTAAAATTTTTCAAAACGACGATTTTTATTTATCGTTCAATTCATGCGGAAAATTTATCCAACTTTTTTTTATTCCCTATTTGCTTTAAATGGCGAACGACTGTTGAAAAATTCCTCGAGTTCAACAAGTTACTTCTTTAAGTTTTTTTTTTTTCGGCTTCAATTAAGACTTTTCTTGTTCGTTATCAACCGCAGTTTTTTTTGTTTATTTTTAAATGGTTCTTCAATCTTCGAACTACAATTCTCACCATTGCGAAAAATCTTGAACCACCGTTGTGCCGCAATAAATCGTTTTTTTTTAAAATTGTTTAAACTGAACATTGATATCCATAACATTTTGAACTGGAACAAGAAAATCAAGACTTTTTGAAATTTGTATTTTTTGTTTTTAAAATTCTTGTAAAAATGAATGAAATTTTTTGAAAATGGTAACGAATTTCACGATTCGATTCTTTTTTTTTATATTGAAAAATGAAAATATAACATGGCTATATATATAAATATATAAAATGAATTAATTCAGTAATCATATATAAAAAGTAACATATGTGAAAAACGACATTATTTTAATGGTTTTATTGTGTAATATAACAAGCCAATTTATGAATGAAAATTCATTTAAAATTTTTTGTTTCAGATATTTCAAGAAAAAAAAATATTCTTACTTTTTTTAATAATCGATAAAAAATTTAAACGAAAAAACAATTAATATATATATATATATATATATATATATATATATATATATATATATATGATATTTAATTTTTAAAATAGCACTTGCTTATTATTTTTTTAAATTGTTTAACATTTTTTTTTTATAATGAATTTTTTAATATAAATTTTAATACCATTATAACATTATTTAAAAGGTATATAAATTCTGTCATTGATGAAAGGTTGTCCGAAGGAAAAGGGTTGAGATGCTTAAATTGATAAAGAAACCTAAAAATTTCCAAAATTTTTTCAAATTTGTTGGGATGCGAAAATTTAATTATCTCCCTTTGTGTTATTTCTCCTTTTGAACTTAACAATTTGGCTTAATTCATTTACAATGACAATAGCTTGCTGAAAAAAATTTCAGTTCATATGTATTTAAATTTATAAGCTTTTTTTTAATTGCATCAATATAAAATATGCAGATGACACTCATACTGACAGCAGATTAATGGAAAAAAAAACAAAAATTCCTACAGAAGGTAACGTTTGACGGGACAAGAAGAAAATAAATATTATTAAACTACAAGAAGATAGAATGCATCATCATCAGTAAAAGGATGAGCCCGAAATGCGATTTGCAGGTCAAAGAACACTAGAATCAAGCAGACGCGGAAGTTTAAATATCTGGGAAGCGTTTTGACAGAGGACGGTAAGTGCGACACTGAGATCGGTATGTGTATTGGGATGGCCAAGGACACAGTCCAAAAGCTGGGCAGAGTTCTCAAGACAAGAGGATATCTTCAGTAACAAAAAAATAAAAAAAAATACTGAACTGCTACGTGACATATGTCTTTCTTTACGGCAGCGAATGTTGGACGATTTCCTCAAAGATGAAGAAGAGACTCGAGGCGACAGAGATGTGGTTCTTCTAGAAGGATGCTAAGGATATCATGGACCGAGCGTGTGAGCAACGATGAGGTCTTAGAGAGGCTGCAAACAAGGAGGAGGCTTATACTTAACATCAGGAAGAGGCAGCTGAAGTTTCCGAGACACATAATGAGGAAGGAAGGCCTGGAGAATCTGATACCCACAGGTCGAATAGATGGAAAGAGCGACAAGGGAAAACAACGCGTGACATACCTGGCGGGATTAAGCAAGTGGATGACAGAACGTGGTCTGGGGAGGAGAGAGGGAAGGAACTTGTTGAGAGCTGCAAGGGATAGAGGGAGGTGGAGAGCCATGATCGCCTACGTCCTGAAAGGACATGGCACATAAAAGAAAAAAAAAAAAAAGAATTGAATCTTTTACGGCAGCAGCGAATGTTGGACTATTTCCTCAAAGATGAATGAAGAGACTCGAGGCGACAAGATGTGGTTCTACAGAAAAAAATGCTAAGGCTATCATGGACCGGGCGTGTGAGCAACGATGAGACAAATTAGGATTGCAAACAAGGAGGAGGCTTATACTTAACATCAGGAAGAAGGCAGCTGAAGTTTCTGGGACACATAATGAGGAAGGAGGGCTTGAGAATCTGATACTCACGGGTCGAATAGATGGAAAAAGAGACAAGGGAAAACAACGCGTGGGCATTGGCTGGTTGACTTAACAAGTGGATGACAGAACGGTCTGGGGAGGAAATGTTCAAGGAAACAAAACCATTCTTGGAGCTGCAAAGGATAAAGGAGGTGGAGACCATGATCGCCTTCGTCCTGAAAGGACATGACACAAAAAAAATAAAAAAAAATAAATTCTTTAAAAAATAATAAATTTTTCATTATTTAAATTTTATAATGAAAATGTTAAAAACAAATCTCGAAATTGCATATCATGTTACCACCTTCTCAATTTCTTTTTAAATCAAAAATATTTGTAATAAAAAAATCAAAATTGAAGCTTTTTTTTTTTTTAATTTATTTTTATTATCCATTTTCTAAATTTATCGGTTTATTTAAATTAGTGATAAAACTTTTTTTATTTATTTGTATACATTTTTCTTTTAATTTAGTGGTATATAAAAAACTCTGAAATTTTACAATTTTTTTATTCTTTTCCGTTCCTTATTTAAGGAATTTACTTATCCAAAAATAAATTTTACAAATCTCATTCCTGTCATTTGAATTTTTTTCCTATCTCTGGTCGAATCTGGGCCAATGTTTTTTGAGATATGTATTCAGATCGTCGCGTGTTTTAAATTTTTAAATAAATTATATTTTCTATCTGTGATATAATAATATTTACAATGGGTTTTTTTAAACTTGAAATATTTTTTTCATATATCTATACCCATTATATCTGTTAAATTTGTAAAAACCAACATGATTTTATAAACATTTAACAATAACTGAGCATATATTAAATAAAAATAAATGAACTTTTTACATTTTAAATTTCGTTGATTGTCTGTTTTTCAGTTATTCTCTTCTGTCTGTTTAAATTTTTTCTTTAGTATATCGAAATCAAACTTCTACTTCTGAAACATTTTTTTGAAACAACAAAAAATCTAAACTTGAAATATTCATTTTTCATAATTTTTTTTAATTATTTTAGTTTCATATAAAAAAAATCTTTCGTAAAATTCGAACGAAAATTAAAAAAAATATCACGGAATATAATTTGCAATTATTTATATATATATAAATATATAAAACATGATAATTATATAGGTTTTTGCATTTTTTATTTTCAAACAAATGAAAATTCGAATCGAAAAAATTTTCTAAAAAAAATTTTAAAAATATATAAAAAAAAATAATATAAATATAAATATTAAATATTTTTTTTTTGTTTCCTTTTCGTAAATATTTTTTTTGTTTTTTGTTTATATATTTCTTTATCCACATTTTTTTCTTTCTTTTTTTCCAGTTTTCTTTGATAATTAATTGAGCGTTTAATTCAATTATTTTTTAAATCAAAAATTTAATTTTTTTTTTTCCGTTGTTGAATTTGAACTGGATTAATGGTTTATTTTAAATTTCTAAAATGTATTTAACGGAAAATTTAATTTCAATTTTTCTTAATAAAAAAAAAAAAAATTTCAAAAATTAAAATTTCTTAATAAAATAAGACCTGCATTAGAAAAAATGAATTTTCCAAATATTATTAAAAAAAAAATATAAAAATAAAATAATTTAACAAAAAAATTTTTTTAAAAAAACTTTTAAGAAATAAAAAAATTTTTAAAAATTTCAAAAATTTTTTTTTCAAGAAATAAATTCTCCCGTAATTTCAAATGAAAAAAAATAAAATAAAATTCGTAATATAAATTGATTTATATGAATTATTGATTTAATTAATATATTGCATTGATATATCACTAAATTTTTTCAAAAAAACATTTTTGTTTGAATATCAATTTGAAGAATTATCAAATGTTAAATTTCACAATGATGTTTATTCAAAATATCGTATCGCAAGTTTGGTGGTTAGTAGCCTCAACTTAATGGCTATTTCTGAAATGAACTTAAATATCATTATTATATGAAATTTATTCAAAAAAAATCTTTTATATTATAAACTCAATCAAAATATAAATAAATATGTAAAAAAATTTATTTATTTGTTAAAAAAGGTATATGGTTTTCCTTTTTAATTTTATTTCCTTCAATTCTTGCACTTTTTTTTTCATTCTTTTTTTTTTTTTAAAATTAATTTTGCTTCTTATTTTTCTATATTTTTATTTATTTAAAGCTTCGTCGTTTAAATATTTTATTCATTTTTCATCATTCAAAATTGTTTGATTATTAAATTCTGATCAAAAAAAAAAAAAAAAAAAAAAATCAAAAATCAGATTTTAGGAAAATTGTTCTTTTAAATAAATTTTTTTTTTTTTTAACCGGAAAAAACGAATCAATTTCGTTTTGAGCATTCATGGATTTTCGTAAATAAATTCCAAAAATTTCTCCTGTTTAAAAAACGTTTGAAAAAAAAAATTAAGATGGCTATTTTTAAAGTTCTTTAAATATCTTAAATTATAAACTCCCAAGATATCATATTAGATAATTAAAATTTCAAATTCGACCAAAAAAACAAATTGCAAACTGTTCAAAACCTCGTATGTTTTTTTTTTTTAATTTCTCAATATTTCATTAATTTAAAATAACAAACTGTCATCCCCATTAAAATTTTTTTTATTTTCAATGTTTTAAATCTTATTTTTTCTTTTAAACAAAATTTCTATAGATGAGGAATTATCATTATTATTAAATAAGTTATTATTCAATTTTATTACTATCTTGGTTATTTAAAAACAAAAATTAAATCTTTTTTTAAAAATTGAATTTCTCATTACTGCGAAAATATTTTTTTACATTGATTTAAAATTTTCTGTTATCCTGATTATTAAAAATTTTTTTATTTCAAATTTTAGAATCTTATTTTCTATTTAATTTCTCAATTGAAACCATCATTATTATAAACTGATTTATTCAATCTGTTATTTATCTTCGTTGTTTTAAAAAATAATTTTTTTTTATTTTCTATTTGAATTTCTCAGATGAAAAAAATATTATTATTTTTTTATTTATTCAATATGGCGATTTTTTTTTCTTGTTGTTTTAAATAATGAATGTTTAAAACTTTTTTTTAAATATTTTTTTATTTTTAAATTTTTTTTAAACAAATCATCCTAAATATAACCAAAAATTTTTTATATATTTATATATATATATATATATATATTATTTGGACTTTTTTTTCGGTTTTTAATCATGATTTTATCTTTGTTTCTTTGATTCATTATTAAAATTTTTTTTTACATAATCATCCATTTTATATTTAAAAAAAAAATTGATTTACAAAGGAAATTAGAAATAAATATTTTTTAAATAAGGATTTTGGATTAATGACTTTTTTATTTGGTTTTTCTTTTTTTTTTCTAAACTCTCATTTGAAGACGATTCAATAACACTGATTGAAAACTTAAATTGTCTATCCAAAAATTTTATAAAATGATCTCCATTCTGTTTTTATATAGGCAATATGTTGTAATTTATTATTTTATTGACAATGAAAAATAAATTTTTCAGCTCTTCTTTTTTGTCTATATTTTTAAATTTCGTCCTAATTTATTTTTTAAAAAATGATCTTTTTTTAAAACATTAATCTCTTGCTAAAAATTTTCAAGATATGACTTTTTTTTCCATTAAAACCTTGTTAATTTTGGATTTTTTTTTAAATGATTTAATGAAAAATTCCGTATAAAATATTTCATATATATTTTTCATTTAAGATTAAATACTCTATTTTTTATTTTTTTTTGTTGTTCAAAAAAGATTTTTTTGATTTTTCAATCTTTTTTTTTTTTTATTTACTCAATTTTATTTTCAAAAATTTCCATTTTATAAAACATTAACATCGTGATTTATCTTATGTCATTTAATACCAATTAAATCTTCATTTAAAATTTTATAAATTGATTTCTCAAAATAAAATTTTAAATAATTTATAAAAAAATTAAATTCCACATTATATATATAAATAATATTTAATCATATCCATTGCATATATATATTGAAAATAAATAATATATAAATATATATATATATATTTTCACACATATTATACACACACACATGACACACAACACATATATATATATATAATAAGATTGTATGGATTTGATCAAATTTGTGGTCTGGTTTAAAATTTGTTGCTTTGTCAGAAAATCAGAAAAGATTAAATTATTCATTCAAAATGATTTTATAAATATTATTTTTTGACTATGTTTGGTTTTGGGAGGAGGGATCTTTTCTGTGATTTGTTTTTATTTTTATATCAATTGCATATTTATAGTATCTAAAAAAATATCTAATTTTATTTTTTTTATTTTATATTCAACAATGTATAAATTATTTAAAATTTGTTTTTGATCTAAAAAATCTATTTTACCTTGAAAATAATACATTAATAAAACAGTTTTCCTATATATTTATATAAATTAAATATATATATATATAAATAACAGGCTCATTTCTGTTTTTCGTATTTATCAGTGTTGTTTTTTTTTTCTCGGCTATTTATATATATACGGGTCAGTGGTGCATTGTGGGTAGTCATTTGGCGGTTATTTGTTTTATATGTTTATTTATCTATCTATATATTTATAAAAATTATTTTGTGGCTTGTTTTTATTTATTTTTTTTTTTTATATTTATTTTTTATCTTATATATTTATTTATTTTAATCAAATTTTAATAAATAGTAAAAATTGTTTATATTTTTATTTAATATATATTGTTTTTTTTAAGTAAATTTCTCTGTTTTATAATGTTTATAAATTAAATATTTGTATTCTATAAAAAAAAACGTATAAACATAAAAAAAAAAAAAATTAATTGTCCGACTTTGTCCATTTCATAATGTGTGACGTCATTTGTTTACATTTGGATACGCACCGAGCAGATATGAATGTATGAGAGAAAATCATGGAGAATTGTTGTTTAAAAACAGTAAAATCGACATTGCTAACCGAAACGCTCCTCTGTGGCTCAATCGGTAAAAGCACGTCAGGCTAAATGACGGTTCCGTATAGGATACAGGTTCAATTCCTGTCGGAGGACGCATATTTTCTATGACAATTTCTCGGACATTCAGGCCGGTAAATGTTATTTAATACTGTTTATTATAAACAGAGCATTTAAATAAATATTTATATCTATAAAAATAACGTATAAACATAAAAATATGTCTTAATGTGGAATTATATAATATTATATCCAACCAAATATATATATATATATATATATATATATATATATATTTTATTATTATGGACCTTACCCATAAAACATAATGGACTATTCCATACGTAATAAATACTGCGCCTCAAGAGGAAGCAGGGAGTTCAGTCCGGAGTCGGACGACCGGCTGATCGGTTAACTCTCTTCCTTCGGGCGGGGAGGAACCCGAACGAGGCTACGCCGAAGGGCGGAGTCTCTTTCGGGGGAGGTAAACCGACCCTGAACCCGTTTATACGGGTTCAAATTATATTTTTGGCCGAGCCCACGGGCTCGAGAGATCCCACGTTAAACCGGCCTTGTGCCACATGATGCCCTCGTGGGGGGTGACTAAATACCGTTCAGTCTGAAGTCTAGAGTGAAGTCCGTCAGAGTCTGTCAGTCAATCAAAGTTCAGAACGAGTGTCAGTCAGTCGAGTCAGAGGCAGTCCGAAACAGAGTCGCGTTCAGACAATTTCTTACTAAAAACCTGATTGTTCGTACTAACACTTTCTACTTCTTTCTGTATATATTCCTGTTTGTAATATATCTGTGTTATTCCATATCCGTGTTCGAGTTCTTCTTTATTGGTTCTAAAAAGGACCATCACCGTGGTACAAGGAACCGGATTAATAAAAATATATATATATATATATATATATATATATATTTAAAATTTCTATCATGTGTGTTATAGTGTGTGTTAAATGAATCAAAAAATCTCTTATATTATTTTCATTCCCAAAAAAATTCTCATTGTTTATCCACTTAGAATTTTGGAAAAATATCTTCGTTCCAACACGTAAATATATATATATATATATATATTATATATATATATATATATAAAATGTGTGTTTGTGTGTGTGTCTTGCTGTATGTGTGTGTGTTTTTTTTAAACATCTTTTTATGTTTAAATTTGTTTTATAAATCGCGTTCGAATAAACGTTCATCAGTAAATAAATTGTTTTCTGAATTGATTTCCGATGGCAGCGTAAAGATATCGTTCGAGTAAGAATTTGGCAAATTCAAAAAGACTTATCCGGTGTTGCGTTAATAAACGACCCTCGATTCAGTATCTCAAAATTATTTATTTAAATAACATGACTTATCAGATGAACTCTGGCGACAGCAAATATATACTATTTATAACTTAAATATATGAATTATTTTTTATTAATTTTGGCATTGTTTTCTTAGAAAAAAATATAAATATTCTTCGACTGTGTGTTTTTTGAATAAGATCCATAAATTTTTTAAAAAAAAAAAATATATATATAATATATATATATATATATATATATATATATATATATATATATATATATATATATATATATATATATATATATATATATCTATGATTACAAATAATGTTAATAAAATATTATTCGATGATAATATAACAGATCCATAAATTATATATTTATAAATTATATTTTTTTTTTTTTTTAATATTTATTTTGATTTTCGATCATGTAAAAAATATGTATTTAATATAAAAGATGTTTTCTGTTTAAATTTATTTCATAGATACAAGTATTTTAGTAAATAATTATTTTATAATAAATTTTTTATATATAAAATAATCGTCCTTTGACAGGATTCGAAAAATAATCAATATACGGAACCGTCAAATTTTCTCATCTCCATTCAAATCCTTAAAAAATTATTTAATAAGATTATTATAAACAACAGCATTTTTAAAATATTTGTATATATATAAAAATGTTAAACAACAAAAAATGTCTTTAATAAATTGTTTCTTTCTTGTCCATTTTTTATTTTATATATATATATATATATATATATTTATATATATATATATATATATATATATATATATATATATATATATATATATATATATTAATAAAAAAAAAAAATAGACATATTTTAAATATTTTGGGTAAAATTCTTCTGTAAAATTTCTTCTTCTTCTTCTTTTTTTTTCTTTTTCTTCATCCTCCTATTTCTCCTTTATTTTTCATTTTTTTCCAAATTTGTTTATTTATTGTTTAAAAAAAAATGGTAATAATTTAAATATTCATTAATTTTATTTTAAATAAAGCGTTAAGAGGACTTTTTGATAAAAAATCACCTTTTTAAATGAAGATTTTTATAAAAAAAAGAAAAGAAAAAAATGAAAAATTTAAAAAATCAACATTATACCTTTTGATTTTAATTAAATGTATATATAAAAAACGTCCTGATTTTTTTTTCTTCATTTAAAATAATGTTATTTTTATTTTTATTTTATTTTTTTTAAATATTTGAAATATTACTTTTAAGAGAGCAGTTTCCTTTTCTGATTCAATTTATTTACTAAAAATATATATATATATATATATATATATATATATATATATATATATTTTATTATATATCCGTTACTAAAGTGCCTAGCCAAAAATTATTGCAGACAAAAATTTCATTCAAATTGTGTTTGTTCAATACACAGACATCACCTGTGAACATTATAAAACTTTGCTATTGCTTCTAACGTTATTTTAATAATGTTTTTATTTTTTTCTTATTCTTTTTAAAAAATGGTAACCACTTGAGTCTTAGTGAAAATACTGCCTTAAATGGGTGAAAATTCAATGAAAAATTCATTTAAAATAATGTCAATCGTTGTCTTCTTGATTTACGTTCATATTATTTCACTGCTTAATAATGTTTCTCTTTTTCTTAACGTTTTTAATTACCCAGTAAATCCTCAATTATTAAATAGATATGAATTTTCTTTGCCTTGAATGGGGTGAAAAAAATTAATGTTTAATGATCAGAGAATAAAGATATCCATTTGTTCATATTAATATTTAAAAAAAAAAACTAAATTTGATGTCATTTTAATTTTAAAAAATGCAATTCCATAATAAATAATTAGGACAATATAATAATATTATAATTTCCATATATACGTGTGCATGATGTTCCCATTAAATGTCGTGAAAGGCTTATATTTGAGATGAATATGTCTGGATATCTGGGATGAGGTATTGTTTACATTCGGACTTGTTTCTTCATCTTTCATCGTTTCGGTCGTTATTCTAAGCAACATCAGGTGTATACCGATCTAAGCAACCTACAAAGAGCATTTCAGCGCCCTACGAGGCTGGCATCCCGCTCTCAATGATACTGTCGAAACTCATAAAAAACCTCTCTAATAATCTATTATATTCATGTATGTTCGCCTCTGGAAATCTTAAAGAAATTTCTCCTGTTTCCCTGAGAGTTATAATCTCCAAATATTCAAGTGTAATGTCAATCGACATCTCCAGTTGCCTTAATCTATGTGACTACCCTCATCCTTTCTTCCTATTTTATAGTTATATTATCTGATAATCCTATTTTTTCTGAAAAAATTTTTTTTTCCTTTGGCTCTCCGCCTTGCTTAAGGGTAAAATGAAAAAAAAAAAAAATTTGTACTCAACTGTCTGGGAAAAATGTATTCAAAACTTATTTTTTTATTCAAAATTTGCCCGTTTGAAAATATTTCCCTTGTTCGGACCTGGGATTGAACTCACAATCATTATGTCGTGATATTTAGGAAGAAATGCTTTCCCCATGAATCTCGTAGAAAAATTGATAAATAAACGAAACAGTCTTTTCCAATGATTTCAGAATTCCAAATTTTCCCAGATCAATATATAAATGAAGGCCGAACGGAAAAAACAACTGAAAAAAACGAATGGTAACAACAACAAAGAAATGAGGATAAAAGAAATTTTTTTGCAAACAGTGTAAATAAAATATGAAATTTCGCGCCCTTTTATGATATTTTGAACGCCATTTATAGGTCGTTATTCAAAGTATTTCAGAAGACAATCAAGGATCTGAAGAGGGGCGGATTTATAATAAAGGATTTTGGAACAGGAATTTTGTCATGGGACCTTATCCATAATAACATAATGGACTATTCCATACGTAATAAATACTGCGCCTCAAGAGGAAGCAGGGAGTTCAGTCCGAAGTCGGGCGACCGGCTGATCGGTCGGTTGAACTCTCTGCCTTCGGGCGGGGCTCAACCCGAACGAGGCTACGCCGAAAGGCGGAGTCTCTTTCCAGGTAAACCGACCCTGAACCCGTTTATACGGGTTCAAAGGGATCCCACGGGCTCCCACGGGCTTGATATAATCCCACGTTAAACCGGCCTTGTGCCACATGATGCCCTCGTGGGGGTGGTGGTGGATGTTCAGTCTGAAGTCTGGAGTGAAGTCCGTCAGGAGTCTGTCAGTCAGTCAGAGTGAGCGAGTCAGTCAGTCAGTCGAGTCAGAGGCAGTCCGAAACAGAGTCGCGTTCAGACAATTACTACTAAACCTGATTGTTCGTACTAACACTTTCTACTTCTCTGTATATATTCCTGTTTGTAATATATCTGTGTTATTCCATATCCGTGTTCGAGTTCTTCTTTATTGGTTCTACCTTGGACTATCACCGTGGTACAAGGAACCGGACCATAACATTAAATTTATTTTTACTAACGAATATATTTTCAATGAACAGATATCTCTCCACTTACTAACGACGCTTCATTTCAGGTCGGAAAAAAAACTTAATTTTTTGGAATTATTTTCCTATTGGTAACATAAAACGATCATTATAATTTTAACTAGACGCTAAAAAAATAACAAATTTGGAAAAAATGTAAAAAAAAATAAAAAAAAAAAAAATTTTCATTTAAAAAAAAAAAAAAATAAAAACTGGGCTATGTTTTTATCTTTCAATTCATTTTCCTTTTATAATTCAACAAGAAAAAATCAAGAATAAAATTAAAAAAACAAACAAACAAACAAACAAAAACACCAAACCTGCGTTGTGAAGTTTAAATTTAAAAAATTATCTTTTAATTACCAATGGAAAAATTATCATTTTTGTGTTTCTTTTTTTTTTTTTTTTTAAAAAAAGAATCAAATATACAATTTTTTCTAATTCTGCAAAAATTTTTTAAAGACTATTTGGCTTCAGTATAAACAGTGTCAAAAATTAATTCAGTTCATTTGATTAGATTTTCTCAGAAAACACGTCAAAATAAATAACCCACCCAAATTTCAAAGAATGACCAAAACTCTCCAAGAAAATGGAATCTTTCTTCTGCCATGAGCTTGACGTGTTTATTTTCGCTGCGTTTTAATAAAAATTTAAAAACAACAAAAAGTTATGTCAAATTCATGAGGAAAATTGATTGATTCCCAACTGTTAGATACCCCCACCCAAAAAAAAGTAGTGTTAGAATTTTTCAAAATTTGATTTTCTTCTACAAATGGATATTTTGAAAAAATAAAATAACTCTGAATTTTCCAAAAAAATATACATTTTCATCTCACTTGATTTTCCCAGATTGATTTGGCTTATTATTCATTTTTGAATTGTAATAAATTTGTTGTTTAAACATATCAATTTTTAAATTGTAGGTGAAACACATCCCTTCAACAATGGGTAAACATTTTATTCATAAAAATAGCGATAATATTGTAAAAACTATTACATTCTCTAAACTTATAATTACCACATCCAAATAATAATAATAATAATAATAATAATAATATAATAATAATAATGTACCAAGAAGTTTAGTAAAGCTGTCCTTATTGCTTCCAATTTGTTCTTAATCAAAAAAACTTTTTTCAAATTTTTTCATTAAATCTCCTAAAACCAATGAATTTCACTTCTTATATGTTGTTTTATAAGTCCATCCATCAATTCTGTAGAATGTTTCTTCAATCCTCCGGCATCTGTGATGAGAAACCCTACCATAAAAAAAACCATATAATGCCATAAATCTACGATAAAACGATAAAAACTCTTTCATTGTTTCAACAAGATTTTCTTAAAATTACAAAAAAAAATGGGAGGACAAGGCTTTTCATTATCGAATACCTAAAAAGAACGAAAAATCTCCATTCTGTGGACCCAACCCTTTCTAGATCAGTGGCTTTAGCACCGGATATGATTTGAGACAGAAGAATTCAATTATTGGTAGTTCAGGATCAAAGCCTATATTCAACTCAGGTTTTGTTATTGTCACATAATCAAGGATGGAACTAACCTGGAATGCAACATCAAAAGAAACTGATATCTTTGACCATATTATCTCAGAATGTCCTGAAATTTAAAAATGAATATAATTCAGACATAACAATGTAACGACATATGTACACTGGAAGATATGCAAGAAACCAAAATTGAAACCACTGAGAGATGGTTTACTGACCACCAAATAGATCCCTATACTCAAAATAACGATGTAACTATCCTCTCGATATTCCAATTTTGACAGGAAAATTTTGTGCCAAACAGACTTGATATTATTTAAAAGATAAGAAATTCAGAAAGTGTATGCTTATTGACATAGCAGTACTATCTGAGAAAAACAAAGTCACGTCCATGAAAAAAAATTATCGTAAAATTGTCCAAATCCAAGGACCTGGAGATTTAGATTAACAGGATGTGGGAATATATATGAGACTGTACCAATAGTAATTGGGATCTGGGCCTCGTGAGAAAAATTCAAGAATGGACATTTTTATTCCCTTTTATCCCACAATAACATCAACATAAAAGTTTGCCCCTCAGATCGCCCTACTACAAAACATCCCATATACTAAAAAAAATGTTATCAATTAAATGATAATTCTCCTATAGGGCCTAAGGACCATGGTTTGGACCCGGCTCTACAGGATAAAAAAAGGAAAAATAATCCACACAAATAATAATAATAATATTCTTCGTTTCTTTTTTTGAATAAAAAAGGATTTAAATGTTACTATTCAGCACTATATGTACTTTCATGTCACAAGTTAAATCACTTGACTTTCATGTGTCTTTTGAACAATGTTTTTTGTTGTTTTGGAATACGGAATTTAAAGCTAATATCTGGGCCCATTTATATTCGAAAGACAGATCTTCAGAGATATTTAAAAAATCTACATTTTAATAAGCTTCATGACAGAATATAGGAATGAAAATAATTTTGAAAAAAATATAAGATAGAGGATTAATAGAAATTTTTGAAAAACATAGAGGAGAAAAAAAAGAAGATGGAAAAAGGAATAATACAGAGTATTTAAAGAGACAAAAATGACAGAGAAAGAGTAAGAAATGAAAGTATTCAAAAGAAAAAGAAATGAGATATTAATTATTATGAGAAACACGATCTTTGAATGACCATTAGATACAGTTAAGATTAAAAATTTTTTTCTGCCAAGTATCCCAGGTAACATCAAAAAACAAATTTTCATTAGAAGATCGCTTTTTTATCAAAATTTCATTTCTAATAAGAAAAATTTGCTATTAAATGAAAATTTTTTTTATAGAAACTTAAGGACCATAATTTTGATTCAGTATATCTAAATTTTTAAAAAGCAGGAATATCAAAAAACATAACATATTTTTATAATAAAAAAAATGGATTTTTTGGTATTGGAGATGGTAGTAAGAGTTCGAATGATTTATTTTCATTTTTATTTTTTTGTTTTTATAAATAACACTTAATTTATTTGGGGTGCAAAAATGGATGAAATATTTGTAGCAACAGTGAATCACAGAAAATAAAAGGAATATTTGCAAAAATTTTTTTGATTATTTATTCTTTAATGCCGCTTTTGGAATGAAATTATATATATATTTAAAATTAACCATATCATACATTTCTGAAATTCTCTTCCATTTTATACTTATCTTTAAATATATATATATATATATATATAAATATATATATAATATCTATATTTTTTGATTTTATCATTATAAAATTTAATTTTTATAAAAAAAATTTAAATATTAGAAAAAATTGTCAGAAATAATAAGTATTTTGAAAAAACAAAATTTACTCAATCTAAACAAAATCTTTATTTTTCTACATTTAAATTTGTCCTATCTGACAAAATGCGAAAATATCCTTATACATCAATAAATTTATCCGTTTTGTTTGAAAATGGATCAAGCATTTAGTTAAAAGATTTGTTCAGGATAAAATCCTAAAATAGTGTATTTAAACTTCCCCAAAAAATGAATTCTAAACATACATTCTTGCTCATTTTATCATTTAAATATTTACAAAAAAAATTTCTCAGATTTATTCACATTTTAAATATTTTTATATATTTATATATATATATATATATATATATATATTTATATAATCCGAATTAAAATTTTAAAAATCTATATATATATATATATATATATATATATATATATAATACAAATTTTATATATTAAAAATGGGAAAAACTTATTTAATGTTTCAGAAAAAAATTAAAAAGTTAAAGACGACCAACCTGAATTGGATGGAATTTTATGAGAATTCTTTGAAAAATGTAATCAAACCCTACCTAAAAAAATTCTTATTAACCCTTTCCATTATAACCATTCAAAATACAATAAACTTCCAGTTAAAAAAAGCTCAAATTACTGCCCTTTCTAAATTATTTTTTTTCTTCTGATCCTGGGAAATCAAATCTTCATTGAATTTATGTTTTTTAAAACTCAACAAATATCAAAAAAATTATTTAAAATATTTTCTGTTTGTATGTTTCATTTTAATTAAATAATTTAATTTCAAAATGTTGTTATTTTTAAACAGTATAAATTACATTTATATAGCCTGGAACCATATTTTAAATCAGTTAATTTATAATATTTATGCTCTGTAAATTTGCATTGTTTCACTGTTTTTCCTCGAAAATATGCTACAAATGTTATATATATCTTTTATATAAAAACATTTTTTTATATATATATATATATATATATATATATATATATATATATATATTCTAGTGAACCCAGACAAACCTACCTAGGTTTCACCTAAACGATCGTCAGGAAAGTTAGCAGGAAACTTTCCTGACGATCCGTTTAGGTGAAACCTAGGTAGGTTTGTCTGGCTCACTAGGTGTATCTAGGTCTGCTCTACGGTTGTATTGAGCTCTTTTGTTAGTTAGTTGTTTACTCGTATCGGGGTTTTTTTCTTTGGGCTTCAGACCTGCATCTGTGCGATTTTTTGTCGGCAGAAGTTCATGTTTGTAGCTCTTTCTTTTTTAAAACCTTTTTTTTAAGAAAATTGATTTGATTAGCAAATCAAAAATTCGAGGGTTTTTCAAAAACAAGTCTAGTTATCTATATATATATATATATATATATATATATATATATATATATATATATATATATATGTGTGTGTGTCTGTGTGTGTGCAAAAATATAAATATCTATATGTCTATCTCATCTCTATATACGTCTCAATAAAACATCTTTTTATTTCTCTCTTTATCTGTATCACGCACTTTATGTCTCTCTTTATCCGTGAAGAAAAAAGAAAGAAAACGAGACAAAGTGAAGAGAAAAAAGAAAGAAGAAAACAAGAAAAAGTCACGGAAAAGAAAAAAAAAACGAAAGAAAATGAGAAAAAGTGAATTGAAAAAATCAACAAAAAAAGATTATCAGTAAAGAGAGTCGAGAGGAGAAGCCCAATGTTTGCCTGTCTGGCGCCATCATCTAATTCAAATATGGCCAAATGGAAAGAGTTTTAAATTTAAACCAATTTCTCAGTTCGAATCCATCATTTTCCTCTCCCCGCCGGTCTTCGATTACAATTCTATTGAACATTGATTACCCGATAGATTCTTCTGAATCCCCGAATTAATCCATGGCCGTAAATCATCTGAAATGAATCTCCCCAAATCCGTTTCAAATGATTGATAGTCTTTGTAATTGATGAACAAAATGAACCTGGGGATTAATTAATTCTGATCGAATTTAAGGCTCCTCGCTCGAGTAAATACAAAACTGTTTTTTTTTTCGTATTTAAGCTTTACAACAAAGAAATGTTATTTTTTTTGTTTTAAAGCGTAATTCAAACGCGCTAGTTGCTCTCCGTAGAAACGTTTTTGTTTAGAAACTTTTTTTTTCTAATAAAGAATTCATCTTTTCTTTACCTAATAAACAATTCGTTTCTTGCTGGGATCATGGACAATTGTCAAGGTTTTGAATTCAGAGTTTTCCTTCTCCTAGACAGGATGCTAACCAAGGCTAGCATAGAACTTACGGTTACATCTAGTCAATTCAAATGTGAATTGAGGAGACATTGTCGCCAATAGAGTACTGAGCTTAAATTCATAAAGTCAGGCTACCAGTTATAGGAAACTTAGTATCGCGAATAACGAAATTGAACCTAGAATCGTCTGCATTAGGGGTAGTTTCACACAACATCGCACGTTGCTAAAAAATCAAAACATTAACATGAAAATTCCAGTCATGTTCTTAAATAGCTTCATCAGAACGAGACTTTCCTACGGATGTCATGCGTGGCACCAAAGCTGTTCAGAAATATCTAAACTGTCAGTTCGATACAGCCGCTTTCTAAAGATCAATGGAGTAAAAATGGCTTTGAGTGAGTAGTTCGTTGATCTTGGCGAAGACCACGCTTTTTCGAATATTGTCGACTGGCGCTACAAAATCATAAATAAAGAATTATACCAGATAAGAGAAACCACAAGTCTTGAGGTCGTTCAACATGAGCAACATCTAAAATGGATATCACATATTACTTAAATAGCCTCGTCAGATTCAGAATTTCCTTTGGATGTCATGTATGCTGACAAACCTGTTCAGAAATATCTAAACTGTCAGTTCGATGCACCTGCTTTCTAAGACCATTGGTTAAAAATGGCTTTCAGCGAGTGGAGTCAATGGATCTTGGAGAAGACCATGCTTCTTCGGCCATTGTGGACTGGCACTACAGAATCACAAAGAACATTACCAGATAACAGAAATCACATCATACTTTTGTTGTATTCAATTTATAGAATATAATAATAATTCAATATAGATTAATGTTAAGTCTTTTTTATTCCCCAAAATATGTTATTTTCTTTTCTTTTGTTTCATTTTCCGTTGGTGTAATTTGCTCTGAGATTTAAAAGATAACATACTGCACACACATCGCGACACGCGTCCGTCTTGCGCACGCGCGTGCGTATCTCTGGCAGCCAGATAATCGATTCTGAATACAGTTACGTTCACCTACTATATATATATATATATATATATATATATATATATATTTAGTTTATGCAAACTTAGGTAATCCGTATGGGTAGTAAAGTCTGATGATCCAGAACCCTGTTAAAGGGGTTATGGTGAAATAGCTTATATCGTCTTATATGCCTATGAGTTCCTTTGATGAGGTCTGTAAAAAACGTGTGAATTTCTTCTCATTTTTCATTTCAGCTTTTGGAAGTAAAGTCTGATGATTCAGATCCCTGTTAAACGGGTTATGGTGAAATAGCTTATTACATGGAATCTTAACGTGGTCTGTTTTTTATTCAAACAAATACATATATATATATATATATATATATATATATATATATATATATATATATCAGATTCTTGACAAAATTCAAAAACTGTTCGTTTTAATAATAATAATAATAATAAAAGAAAGTTTACAAATATATAATAATAAAACAATTTAAAATAAATTTGGATCCTTTTTATTGAATTGGTATCAACATCTACATTATGTTCCAAGAAATGGGACTCAGGATAAACATTTCGAAGACTATAATCAGGAATTGGAATGAAAACAGAGATGGAACCTAACCTGAATCTCTCTAATTGATTCAAGTTTGGAATTAGTAAATGATAAACACTTCAAATACCACGGCGTATGGATTGTTATAACAAATTTAGTATAGATCAGAAAAGAAATTGGACCTAAAAAAACGATGTAGTTTCGCCCAATACCGAAAGGGCTACAAAACTAAAAATCTTTTAACCTGAAAAATCGCCATCAGCTTAAATAGCCTCACCAGATCAAAACTTTCATATAGATATCATGTATGGCACCAAACACGTTCAGAAATATCTCAACTGTCAACTTCAAAAAAAAAAACCTTACTAAGATTAATTGTTAAAAATATATTGGATTGAAAAAATGTTGTTTTTATTTTCCATCCTTCTTTGAACCTTGTTTCCACTTTTTTGTTACAGAATCAAAAAAGATCTTAAAAGCAAATAAATTTTCATTCAAGCAAAATCAACAGAAGAAACAGTTAAAATGTATGTCATATTGTATTTGAAAAGAAAATAATGAATTTATATCAACATCCTCTAGAAAGTGTTCCTGGAAATAGGAATCAAGATTAATCTCTTCATAAATGAAACTATGATCTGGAATTGAAAATAAACCAGTTCAACTTATATAGATTTTCCGGACGGAATATGCAACCCTCAACCTGGTTGGTGAATGATATCAATCTGTAAAAAATAATCGCAGTTTTATTTCTTTGGTCTTGACTATTTAAAACAAACGTCCTTTTCATAATAAATTTGCACAGCTGTTTCCTACTCGTCTACCTCATTACTTTCTTGAAAAGACCAAATTTATAAAGAAATAAATGCCATTATCAACAGCGGTAATAGTTAAAATGGATATCACATGTGTCGTGAAGAGAAAATAATGACATAATCAGGATGTTTATTATTACTGGTTCAAACAAAAGGTCAGGAAGGAAACCCCCGTCAATACTAGAAAGGGCAATAACAGCTACTGGACTTGTTTTCCTGAAAAAAGGGATGAAGAGAAATATTTTTTAAATTCCAAATTACATTAGTACTGGCTGTTTGGTCAATGTTTCCTTATAAGGAAATGGCTTATACTACCATTATCATTAGAGATGAGGTGAACAGATACTACACTTTCATCCAAGCACGTGCGTAAGAAGATAAAAGAGAACGAGAGAGAAAAGTAGAAATTTTCAAAGAAGAAACTGAGAGAGATGGATTGTATACGTTATGTTAGAAGAAAGATTTTAAAAATTAAAAACATTTAGATTCAGAGATAAATTAAACTTAAAAAAAGAAATGATTTCTATATAAAAAAAGGATTTTATCTAATTGATCTACTAATATATAGTTTTATTTGAAGAGTTTATATAGAGAAAAGTAGTAAGAGAGAGAAATGTCCGTAAATATAGTTGAAAATTAAGTAGTAAGAGATTTAATTTATTATAAACCCAATGAAGATTAAATTCCTCCAATTGTTATAAGAGAGAAAAATCTTCCTTTTATGCAATTTCTATGAGATTTCCATGAATGTCTTTTTTCTTTTAATTTTTGAAAATTTTCGTTTTTAGATAGAATATTTAGAAAGAGATATATATATATTCATTTAATACTTATATAAATTATAAAGAAAGAGTGTTTAGTAAGTAAAATATCAGAGATTTTTAAAAGAGAGGTGTCTAAGGAAACACCCTATCAGAGAAAAAATAATAAGATAGACGTAAAAAAAATTATAAGAGAAAGAGAGATTGATTTTAGAGAGAAAGAAATTTTCAAATGCGTAAGCTTTTTAATAAAAGAATGAAAGGTTTTTTTGTAGTCAGAGATTCACATCAGAGAGATTTTAAAAGATTGTCATCATGTTGCTTAAGAATAACCATGGGAGAGAAAAGTAGTTTTCATAGAGAGAGAGACGTGTGCTTTTTAAAAAATAAAAAAATGGAACTAGTGTATTTATCCCACTTATGTATAAGAAAATTGAAAAAAAAATGTGTTTTTATGGAAATCTGAGAAACGTTCTGAAAGTTAAATTCAATAGGGACAAAAGGGTAGAGAGAAATAGCAGATCATTTGTTCCTTTAATGAAGAGAAATCAAAGAAAAGTAGTAACAGAAGAGAGAGAGAATATAATGCGTAAGTAGTAAGAAGAGAAAAAATAAAAAGTACTAAGTGAGAGATATTATATTTATCAAAATAAAATAAAGAAGATTCTGAAATTGATAAATTAAAGTTATATTTGAAAACGAGTAGAGATAAAAACGCGTAAGACATTAAAAGAGAAATCAATTATCTTATCTCTGCGATTATCCTGTACTTATGATTTTTACCATATTCTATACTTCCAGAGTAAAGGTATTTTTTTTTTTTAGATATATAGATTGTAGGTCATAAAATGTATTGCTGGTAATTTTACTATAAAAAGGTATTTCCATGATTTACATTGGTCGGTCAGTTGTTCTCGTCTTTATTGCCATATTCACGACGTTTCGGCCGTTGTATACACCGGCCTTCTTCACATGGGCCTCTAAAAAAAATTGTTGTGTCTTTTAAACATAAACAACCCCCACGATTATCTTCATATGACATTCATGAAAGACCCATCCACTGACAAAAAGAAATGTTTGGTTTGGTTATTCAGCGGCATATCAACACCTCTATGGGTTATTTAATGTTGAAATCTAAATATTTTGAACACATGACTTTAACTACTTTTATTTTGTTTTATTTTGTACATAACTTTATATTTTCAGAGTAAATGTATGTTTTATAGATATATAGTTTTTGTTGACCTATTTCAGACTTGGTTTTATTGATTTTGTTCAGCGGCATATCAACATCTCTATGGGTTATTTAATGTTGAAATCTAAACATATTGTATTTAATTTTATGCTTTCAGCTACATATATTTTGTACCATATTTCATAATTTTTATAATTTAAGTTTAAAGGTATGTTTTTTTTAGATATATAGTTTGTAGCTCATAAAATGTATTTTTGTTAATTTTACTCTAAAAATGTATTTTTATACTTATTTAGTTATGCATTCATTGTCATTTTGTTATAAAAATGTATTGGCCAGTTTATTAAAAAATGCAGTGTTGATTTTTGTTTGGAGATTTACAACTATAGTAACGCCGTTGAACAATACTGGTGTCGGACCCCTTCGAATAACACTCGCACTTGATCTTCAAAAAATTAAATGCAATGTCAATCGTTATCTTCTATCTTCTTAATTCTTGTTCTTTTATTGTCCTCTCTCCTTAATAGTGTTTTCTTTTTCTCATATTCTCAATTTGATCTTCTAAAATTGAAATGCAAAATCAAATCGTTATCTTCTGTCTTCTTAATTCTTGTTCTTTTATTTTCCTCTCTCCTTAATAGTGTTTTCTTTTTCTCATATTCTCAATTTGATCTTCTAAAATTTAAATGCAATGTCAATCGTTATCTTCTGTCTTCTTAATTCTTGTTCTTTTATTTTCCTCTCTCCTTAATGGTCTTTTCTTTTTCTCATATTCTCAATTTGAACTTCTAAAATTTAAATGCAATGTCAATCGTTATCTTCTTCCAGTCTTAATTTTTGTTTTTTATTTTGTGTCTCTCCTTAATAGTGTTTTCTTTTCTCATATTCTCAATTTGATCTTCTAAAATTTAAATGCAATGTCAATCGTTATCTTCTGTCTTCTTAATTCTTGTTTTTTTAATGTCCTCTCTCCTTAATAGTGTTTTCAGAAAATTCTCATATTCTCAATTTGATCTTCCTAAAAAAATTAAATGCAATGTCAATCGTTATCTTCTGTCTTCTGAATTCTTGTTCTTTTATTGTCTTCTCTCCTTAATAGGCTTTTCTTTTTCTCATATTCTCTAACACTCAGTAATCCCTTTCGTCTTAGTGGATTTAATGTCTTCCTTAGAGTGAAGTGATTAAAAAAAATGATACACAAATATATATATGTGACGTCCCTCAGCCTTCGCTCGCTCCTCGCTGCTTCGTTCGGGTCTCGCGTCAGTCGTGTTGTCCCTGTTGTCCTGTGACGACCAACTGGCTTGGTATTGGTCGCGGCACCCAAATGTGACGTTCTAACCTTTTGGTGATTCGGATGGGAATCTGGTTAGATTCGATATCAGCCTCGTCGTTCCCAACTCGCTTCCAACGTCTGGTTACCAAAGTAACTGCGTTGATCTCTGTCCGCCTACCCACGTTGTGAATTGATCTTAGGCAGACGAAATCAATCAGTCGTTCCGGGCCGTAATGCAAATTGAGTTCAAATGAGGGTGATATCGCACAAATATGTGTAAAAGAAAATAAAATAATAACTCAAAAGTTCAAGGTATCAAAAAAGGATAACAATATTTTATATCTGGTTGCTGGATACATGGACTGCGTCTATCCCGACCCGCTATATGGATTCGTGACACGTTGTTTTTTTTGTTAGGTGAGTTTTAACATCTTAAGTTGTCTGTTCTTTAAGAAATTGGTTCTTGGTGTGTCTTCAGGCGATAGTCGTAAAACTTATTTTGGTGGTGTGGATCTAAGTCGCTTTTCAAAATAAATTGTTCTTGGATTGAAGATGAGTTCGGAAGTTGCGCGAATCTTAGTCAGCTTTGCGAGGCCCACTTCAACTTTCTGCTGCGAAAGCTGAACCTGAACTGGCCTGAACTGGAACTGAACTGATTTTTTCGCTTGCTGCGACTTTGCTTATATGGACGCCGACCAAAACCGGGGTGGGCTTTGTTGGGGTTTGAGGTTCCTTGATAATTCCAAATCCACAATCCCCTTCTTTTGTTTTCGGTCAGGAAAAATTTATTATTTCCATTTTTGGAAGTCTTCTCTTACTCCTACCTTCAGAGGGCGTCAACAATTTTCCTACTTCTTTGCAGTAACATCTTATACCTATCCTCTTTAAGGAGTAGTAGCAGGCCTCCCCTCCTGCATCACATGATCACCTCCGCCTGGCTCTCGTTAACATTCAGCCAATTTTCTTAAAAAAATACCTTGCTCAAAGAAAATGAATTGCTCAAAAAAAAAAAATCCTCTTTTTTTTTTTTTTTTCTATTTCCTTTTTTCTTTCTATTCTCTCTTCTTCTCTGGCCGCCAACAGAACAATGCGACCCGTAGTGGGATAACCTCAATTCCTATCCCAAATCGCTTTTCATCTGGTATATATTCGTCAAAAACACCGCCAACTTTTCCGATAAAATAGTTTCGCTATTATCGCCAGATTCTAACACAATCCAGACCTTGTCTAACGATATCTTTCCCTCGACAAAGACATAACCTATTTTCTTTGTCTTTTCTTCAGCTCGTGGGTGGTCAGGGCATTCCCGTGACACAGTTAAATGTTTATCTATTCTGTCCCGGAGTTTAGCTAGCCGATCTGGAATTTGTCAATTAGATTTTCGCCAGCACCAAGTAGCTGTTATCTATTCCCGATAATATAAGTCCGCCACCACGACACAGTTAATTTTTATCTATTTAGAATTTTCGACAATGGCAATGAAACCTTTCACCATTTGTCACTATCAAAAATTTCATTTCTTTCCTTCTTTTCTTTTTTTCTTTGCTTCCCAAATGGTGTCACACACACACACACACACACACACACACACACACACACACACACATATATATATATATATATTGTGAATTTAGGAATTAATTCTTTTTTTGCAAATTACATTGAATACGACAGACAAGGTGCCTTCATTTATTTTCATACAATTTCTCATGCGATCTAATAATTCTTTTCATTTCGGATGATAAATTATACAAAAACTCCGATATTTTATCCGAGCGCTTTCGGCTACACATTTACTCCGATATTTTATCCGAGCGCTTTCGGCTATACATTTAGCCATTTTCAAAAGAGAAATATTTTAACTGTTAAATAAGAAATAGTTTGTTGTATGTAGTTTATATATATATATATATTTATATATATATTATATATATATATATATATATATATATATATATATATATATTTATATATATTTATATATATAAATTAAAAAAGAATATAGAAGTCAAAATTTTCGACAGTATGTTTTATGCTAGATGCAATCGTCAGGCCATGCGTCTAGCATGAAACAGACTGTCGCCTCTATATATTATTGACTTAATGTTCAATAATATTTACACAAGGTCTATCTCTGATATTGTACATAACATTCCAAAATATAGCACATCTTAAGACTATATTTCTTCATATATATATATATATATATGTGTGTATAATTGATGCAACAAGAAAGAATAATTCGATTAATGATCCAAAGTTCTTTAGTATTTAAAAAAAAAACAGAGCTTGATAGAATAGAGCTTAAATTATAATTATTTCTTTTAAATGATTCCATCGCGACACAAAAATTACTATGTTTCGTAACTTGACTCAAGTTCTGAAATTTAATTTCAATATTAAACTTAAAAATTAGAGTACATTTTCATTCAACAAGGGATGAGTCAAGTTTCGAAACATCTTAATTTCTGTGTCGCGATGGAATCAAATTAAAAAATTATATATATATATATATATATATATATATAGTTCTAGAGTGGATAAATGAAACGGCCAAATATAAGCAGGCGTGTACGCGTGTGCTGTTGTGCATAATGACGAACTAGGAACACCACCCAGCGAAACTATAGTCGCACGTCAAAAACGTAGGTACGCGTATATGTACTAATTATATATATATATATATATATATATTATTGGCGAATATTCATGGTCATAATTTATTACATTGGAATCGTTATCACGATCCAATTCATCAGACCTACAAATTCAAAAATATTACATTCTTGCAATGTGCTGGACATTGAGCTCTACCTGGGTTCTATCCTCTTGGAAATATATATATATATATATATATAGACCACTGATATCTATCTATCTATCTATCTATATATATATACATATACATATATATATATATATATATATATATATATATAAGTTCATATATATATATATATATATATATATATATATATATATATATATATATATATATACACATGCAGAAATCCAGTTTAAGGTGTGCTATATTTATAAGGATAAAATGCTTAATATCAGAATAGAGCAATACATAAATATAAAAGTGAACATAGAAGTCAATACTTAGAGGAGATTTGAATTATTTTTTGATTAGATATGCAATCGTCAGGCCACATATATATATAAATATATATATTTACACTAATATTATCTAAAAATCTATCTATCTATCTTTCTATCTATCTATCTATATATATATATATATATATATATATATACGTATATATATATATATATATATATTCCTTTACATACATATATATATATATATATATATATATATATATATATATATATATATATATTAGATAGATAGATATCAATTGGGAAAAGAATTTTATTTTCACGTTTAATAACTGACCACTAGTTTTTTTATATGACATATTGTGTTTGATTGTTACTGATGAAGGAGTCTTTCTAAATAAATATTTTGACTAAATAAAATAATAATAATTATAATAATAATAATAATAATAATAATAATAATAATGATCTGATGCTTGGTCAGTTGGTCAGATTTTGGGAAGTGTGTTGGAGCCGAGAACTTTTCAGCAACACCTCGGAGTCCAGATCTCGTGATTTCTCGCTCCTGTGAGTTTAGTTCTCGATGTTTTTCCGCCACGTTGAGTTCAAATCAAGAATGAAATGTCAAGAGGTATTGGGGACAAATGCAGAACACGAGATTCTTCCCTCCGGCAAAAATCCGGGCAGCCAATTTGACTTTTCTGACATATTTTCATTCAAACAAGACAGGGAGAAATACTTCGCATTTGGCTCTTTCGGAATCGATTTGTATTCGATCTTTCGAAATTATTAGAGTGAATAATATTCGCCAATCAAGACGAAGACGATGTTTTTTTTTTGTTTTTTTTTTTCTTAATTGCGCGCCAAATATATTGGAATTCGATTCAATAATGCTACATTTTTTAAAAATTTATATTAATCCATTCGATCTTTCTTTCTTTCTTAAATCGAGTGTTTTATCGTTTTTTTTGTCTTTCTTTCTTTCTGTCTTTCTTTCTGTCTTCTTGAATCCAGCATTTCTCGCTTTTTATTTTGCTTTCTTTCTTTCTTTCTTTCTTTCTTTCTTTCTTTCTTTCTTTCTTAAATCCAGTATTTCTATTATATTTTATTGTTCTTTTCTTTTAATTTCTTTCTTTCTTTTAAAAAAATAAATCCAGTATTTCAGACTTTTTTGTTCTTTCTTTCTTTCTTTTTTTCTTCTTTTCTTTCTTTTCTTTTTTTTTAATCCAGCATTTCATTTTAAATTTTTTATTGTTCTTTTTTCTTTCTTTCTTTCTTTCTTTCTTTCTTTTGATTCTTTCTTTATTTTAATTCAAGAATTTTTTTCTTTTTTATTTTATTTATTGTGAATTTAATGAATCCGTTCCTTCTTTCTTTCTTTGCTTCCTTTCTTTAAATTGATCCTAACTTTCTTTTGTTTTTTTTTTCTTTCTTTCTTTCTTTTGATCTTTTTTTTCAAGGCATGCATTATTTCTTTCTTTCTTTTTTTTTTTAAACTTCTATTTTTTATCTATCCTTTATTTCTTCATATATTTCTATTCGCCCCAATTTTTTCTTATATTTCCATTTTACCATGTCTTGCTTTCTTTCCTTCTTTGAATAAACTTAAACTTAAAGTTCTTTTCACTTTTTACCTTTCTTTTCATTTTTTTTCTTTCTTTTTTTCTTTTAATAATTTCTTTTTATACTTTTTTTCTTTCTTTCTTTCGAGAACAGAAAAAAGGAAGAATACTTTCTGTAGAAAATATAGAAAGGAAGAATGCAATGGAGAACAACGCGAAAACCTGAAAGAACAAAATACAAAGAAGAAAAAATTTAGTTTTCTGAGTATTGAAAGTTCAGGTGAATATGAAGGAAATATAAAACAAAAAAAATAAAATAATCAAAGAAAGAGTATAAAAGAGAACCAGGGAAAAAACAATGAAACAAAAGAAAAGAAAGAAAAATAGAAAATAAAAAAGTGAAAAGAGAAAGAAAGAAAGTTATAACGGAAATAATGAATTAGGCATAATACTGAGAAGTAACAAAATGAGAAATAAAAGAGACGAAAAAAAAAAAAGAAAGAGTGAAAAAAGAAAAGAAAGAGAGAAAGACAAACAGACAAGGAAAGCAATGTAAAAGAAAGAAAACAGATGACTAAGAAAAGAAAGCACCTGATGAGTTATTTATAACTTTTGAAAGCATCCGATGTCAGGTGAATATGATGTTATTTTTAAATTTAAATGTTTGTGGTATCACGTGAATCTAGTGTCATACGGGTTCTGAAAATTTAAGTACATTTTAGATTGCGTGTTCTTAAGTGATTTTGCCAATTATTGATTGTTTTAACTTAGTATGTATAGCTTCCAAAATTTGTAATCGTTTTTTTACAGTTGATTTTACTTAATATATTTTATTGTTGTGATTTTTGTTTCTTTAACAAGACATGTTGTGTGGTTGACAGTGAAAGGCAGATGCCAAGATACAAACTACAAATAAAGTAAATACGATAATTTAAATATCTAAGAAGCCTTTTAACAGAAGGCGAAAAATATGACACTGAAATCCGAAGGCGTATTGGAATATCGGAAAACGCCTTCAAACAGATAAGTAAATTATTAAGAAACGGAGAATTTCCACTAGAAACAAAGAAAAGATTTCTGAACAGATTTTTTTTAAGCATTTCATCCTAAGCAAGCCAGGAGTGCCACTAGCACGAAGGGGGTTATAGAGAATGAAACTCAGAGAAAAAAGCCGGTATAGACGGGATTGAGAAAAAGATAAAAGATGGACGGGGATCAAGGCAACAGAAGATAGCGATTGACGTTGCATTTAAATTTTTGAAGATTGTAGTTATCCGGGAAGCAAGTGACAGGAAGGGAGTTGCACTGTCGGGAAGTGCGAGAAAAGAATAGAAGGGGTGGTTACATGTAACTATTTCAACAGTAAAACGGTGGGACCTAGATGCCAATCTAGTAGCACCCCTAAATTCATTAAAAGAGACACCAAGGAAATAGATCGTCAGAGCAGTAACCATGAAAATATTTGTAGAAAAGACAGAGGGAAGCCATACCATATCTGAGAAAAAGTGTCTGAAGTCGAGAAGCCAATTCAGAACTGATTACATTACAAATTCTTCTTTAACCATTAAACTATTTTCATTATTCGGATTTTATATTGTCCCCATCTTTGTCATAATATTTATTACAACGTTTCGGCTGTTGTACGCACCAGCTTTTTTCTGGTTGGAATGTGGAACTGAACCCCTTTTTTCGCTTGCTGGTGTAGACTGTTCTTAGGTTCCATCTGCCATGTCTAATAGATGTCAGTTATCAGTTATCTCCTGTTAATTCCCTTCTCCAAGTTCTCCATTGCCGTAACCAGGTATTGTCCTCAAGGACTCATGGTACAGTGGATAAAGACGTTGATTAGATCCAGTGACAGGACCCAAAGTGTGTGAATTAACAGGAGATAACTGATAACTGACATCCATTAGACATGGTATGTGGAACTAGAACAGTCTACCCCAGTGAGCGAAATAAAGGGTTCAGTTCGGCATTTCAACCAACTGAAGTAGCCCGGAGCGTACAACGGCCGAAACGTTGTGATAAATATGGCAACAAAGATGGGGATAATAGTCCGAATAATGTAAATAGTGTACATAATACCTCATTTCAGAAATATAGACAGATACCTTCTTTGGATTTTGTCTAGAACCTCGAGATGAACGGAAGATATGACAACAGTATTCAATACAAAGACGAATGGTAGATTTGTAGATGTATAAGATGGACTCTGACAAGAAATACCTTCTGGCACGGCACAGTCAACCAACTGTCCTTGCAGTAGATGATGCTATTGATTCGATATAGTTGTTCGAATTCAAGTCAGTTGAAAACGTGAGGCCAAGAAGACGCAGTGAGACGCTCTTCCGGAGATGAGTATCAACCATGCTGATGGAGTGGGGGGGGGCAGGGACCTTTCTTTATGGTGGTTAAATGAGAGCAGTTTAGTTTTGGTGTCATTAAAATTCACAAGCCATTTCCTACTGATCCTTGTATATAGCAGTAGATGTTAGGCAAACCCCTCATAGATGAAGAATAGAACAGAAGCAACAAAAATGCGGTTCTACAGAAGGATGCTGAGAAAACCATCGACTGAACATGTGAACAAGAGGGAGATTTAAGAAAAATCGAGATAAAAAGGACAGTTGTATTTAAAATCAGAAACAGAAAGTTGAAATTTTTAAGGCAGCAAAATGAGGAAAGACGGCTTAGAGAATTTGAAACTCAGAGGATATTGGAAGCAAAAGGAACAGAGGAAAGCAGCATGTAACCTACCTAAAGAGCATTTGTGAATGATTGACAGGTATTAGGAGGGATATTAAAGGCAAAAAATAATAGGACGTTGGGGAGACTCATTATCAAATGTTCCTTCATAATTTTATTCAAGGGATACTTGTATTATTATTTTTAATTTTAATTATCTTTTTATTTCAAATTGTCATAAATTGTTTCGTTGAATTATATTAAACGGAAAAATCAATACAATAATCCGATGATCGATGCGGCTAATGTGTACATAAAACGATAGACACTAATTGAAAGCGCATTAATCGAATATTACTTTCTTTTCTTTTTTTAAGCATCTCCCCCCAAGCAAGGCGGATGTGCCACTAGCACTCATGGGGTTACAGAAAGTGAGTGCAGAGGGGTTGCTTGAGGAAAGGACACGGAGAAGGACGGGGATCAGTTATATGTGATAACCATTTAAGTTGTTGCTACTTTTGAAAGACATTGTAGCAAACCACCGACATTTCCTCTGTATTTCATCGGTGAGAAATAAGGTCCTCTCGAACAGCTTCTTGCTACTGTTCTGTGGAACTGACTCCCAAGAGGATGCTTCCCCAATCACTACAATCTTAACCTGTTTAACCGTTATCTTCACAGGCTATCCGTACCAAGTGTTTCTTCATGTAACCCTCTACCCCCAGGTGGACACCTGGCCTTGTACAGAGGGAATCTTACTGTAAAAAAAAAAAAGAAAAAAACATTCTTTTGTCGACCAATCTAAACAACAAAGGACCCAGATATTTTTGATTTGATCGATAATTACTTGAATTGAATAATTTGTCTTGGAATTCTTGCATAAATATTTGTAAGGGGAAATTCGTGGTGTAATGGTTAACAAGCCTGTCTCGTTAGATCAATTACAACTGAATAGTGAGTTCAGTCTACACTGGGTACCCTATACTTTCGATCTTGTGCCAAATCTAAGCTACGCTTGGAAGGTCAATGTAATTATTTTCTAAACTAGCAGCATGGCCCGGCGTTGCCCGTACTTGATTCAAAAATCGTACGACTCATACAGCAATCGCTATCACTTGACTTAAAATATTTTTGCCCTTCCTTGCCTTTAAAGAAGTGCCCTTTGCCGTGCTGATGTTGCTACATGCCTTACTTCTTGCCTATCTCACACTGCGAATTTTTTCTAAGCTCTATACTAAACATTAAACTGTTACGAAAAAAGAACTAAACAAAATGAACACAAAACGACCAGCTTTAAAAAAGGACTCGTAGCTGGAAAAACCGAATGAAAAAAGAATGTTAGCAACAAATACTTTTTCACACCCAACCCAATTCTGCGGAATCAGAATCAACGTTGAGTTTAAGCAAGCGAATGAGCCAATTGGAGTAAAGTGCCATGCAGTTTTAAATTTTTCCCACTTGTGACGAATGCAGCTATCGATTTTTTTTGCATGATAGCATGCTAGTTAACATTCGTGTCAGTCAGCTGTTGGCTCTCACGTTGGCCAGTAGAATCTTCCTGCCTATTCGTGGCAGCCAGCTATAGGCTCTCACTCTGGCCAGTACAAAATGACCGCAAATTACATGAAAACTGCCGTAGAAACATGAAAAAATCGATTATTTCCACTATCGATGGGAGTTGGGAAATGCAAATCGGTCTTGGCCTTTCCACTAACTTGGATCATGTGCATGCAAATTTTGGTGCAAATCCGTCGAAAATTGCCACCGTGCATTCGTTACACACACCCCAATTTTTAGAGATAGAGATTTACCCATAGCTGGAGGAATGAGAAGAAGAGGATTCATACCTTTCCCAATTTATTTTAAATTAGTCGGTAAACTATATCCCTCATTATTTTAAATTTTAAACCCATTCAACCAGACCAGATTGGATGTCGGCTGGTGTAACTGATACTGGCTCGCAATTGAAAATCAGAGAGGCAATTTCCAAGTTCCGTTGGGGTATATTCACTTAAGCATAAATAGCCTTCTGAAAGAAACCACCTCTTCTACCCCAGCTATGGGTTAATTAGCAACATTTTTTCTTTCGTTTTCCCTCTTTTCGTTTTGCGGCCATGCATTCGTTACACACACACACACACACACACACACACATCCTGCGTTTTAAAGATAGAGATAAAACGTCAAACTGAGATATCTCATTGAATTATATTAAACGGAAAAATCAGTACAATAATCCCACGATCGATGTGGCTAATGTGGGCATAAAAAGATAGGCATTAATCGAATATAACTTTTTTTTAGCACGCATAGGGTTACAGAAAGTGAGAGCAGGAGTAAAGATGGTGTTTGAAGAAAGGACACAGAGAAGGACAGGGTTCAAAACCAAGCTATCAGATGTTCCTTCATACTTTTAATCAACGTGTCAGCTAATAAAAGTAATGGTAAAATTTAACCTCCTGACCTGAAAAAAAAAAGAAAAAAAAAAAAAGAAAAAAAAGACACCCCCTCTAAAACCGTGTCAAAAAGCCGGGTTTTTCTCTTGACACGTTTGCTGTATATTCCTACGGCAATGATTGCTGTTTTCAAACCTAGTTTTTTTTTAGAATTTGGATAACAACGAAAATACAGGAATCCTTTCGTTTATTGCGACTAATGTCGTTAAAAAATACGTCACAAAACGACATTATTACGTCATTATTTTGGCACCAACCTAATACATTTCTATTACTATGGTTAAACTGAAGAATGTGTTACAACACTAATCGAGCATTATGTATACACTAATCGAATTTAGGTATATAAAAATTTTAAGGCACTAATCGAAAATGCATTAATCGAATGCGCATTAATCGAGGGATGCTTGTATTTCACATTATTTAGTTTTAGATTGTTTATTTACAATATAAATTTCATATCTGTCTCTATTTCCGTGATCAAGTATTGTAATAATTTACACTATTTACATTGTTCGGACTCTTGTCTTCACCTTCATTGCCATATTTAGGACGTTTCGGCCGTTGTACGCTTCGGCCTTCTTCTATATATCTGAGATGAGGTATTGTAACTATTTACACTATTTACATTGTTTGGACTGTTGTACTCATTTTTGTTACAATATTCACGACGTTTAAGCCGTTGTCCGGTCCGGCCTTCTTCAGGTTCCGCCTTTATATTCGAAATGAGGTATTTTAACTATTTATATTGTTCGGAATGATGTCCTCCTCTTTGCCTTCATATTCATGATGTTTCGACCGTTGTACGCTTCGGCCTTCTTCAGTGTCTGTCTATATATCCGAGATGAGGTATTGTAACTATTTACACTATTTACATTGTTCGGACTGTTGTCCTCATCGTTATTGCAATATTCACGACGTTTATGCCATTGTATGGTCCGGCCTTCTTCAGGTTCTGTCTGTATATTCGAAATGAGGTATTGTAACTATTTATATTGTTGGGACTGATGTCCACGTCGTTGCCTCCATATTCATGATGTCTCGGCCGTTGTACGCCCCGGCCTTCTTCAGTGTCTGTCTATATATCCGAGATGAAGTATTGTAACTATTTACTCTATTTACATTGTTCGGACTGTTGTCCCCATCTTTGTTGCCATAAATCGGTTGTTGTATTCCAAATTTTAATCTTCAGGGTCTCTGATATATCCGAGATGAGGTATTGTGACTATTTACACTATTTACTACAGTGTTTGGATATAAGAGACCCGGATATAAGAAAACCCTGATATAAGAGTGATTTTCTCTGGTCCAAATTAGATTGCCTGTGTTAATGTATACATATAGACCAAACCCGGATATAAGAAACCCGGATATAAGAGACTTACTTCTCCGGTCCCGACAACTCTCTTATATCCTGGTTACACTGTATTTTACATATTTTTCTCGATGGTATAATAAATGGGGTGGGGAGGGCTCTGGTAATTTTGTACCACGATTAAATTGAAGATGTGGGAACGCTGAAATTTTAGATTTTAAAATTAATTTTTTTCTCAGACTTGTGTGAACATTGCAGTATATCAGGTCTTGTTTAGACATCATCATCATCATCATAATAATAATAATAATTTAATGTTAATTTGACTACTACTACTACTACTACCGCTAGTAAAACTACTAACAACAACCATAAGAATAATAATATGCAACTTTTACATGAAGAAAACTGCAAGAAACTGGTCTGAACATCACCCAGACCCGGTTACGGAGATAGGACCTATGACAGTTTTATGGGACATTACAATACACAGAGACAAATCAATCAACGCTAATCGGCCAGACATCATGTTCAAAGACCATAAAAACAGAACGTGCTTTCTTATTGACATTGCAGTCCCTGCAGACTGCAATGTATCTTTGACGATCTTCAAAATACAAGGACCTTGAAGTGGAAATCTAAAAAAAATGTGGTTCGTGAGGACACCAATAATTCCAGTTGTAGTTGGAGCCCTCGGATTGATTGGAAAAGATTCCGATAGAATCATTGAAGGGATTCCTATAGTATATGCCTTTAAAGAAATAAAAGCATTTTACTACAATTTAATTAATTATAAGATAAAGAATTCTGAAAAAAAATCTAGTTGATAAATATATTTATATATATTTATTGATATATATATATATATCGGATGTGACATAAATATATAAAATTTTGTTGGGAGACCTTTTACGTTTCCACTCAACGACCATTTGGTCCAAAACTGTTCATAGCATGTCCAAGCTGGTCAGAGCTTAGTTAAAGCTGGTCATAAAATGTCTTAGCAGGCCAGGCCGGAGCCAGTCCCACCTAGTCGAAGCCGTGATCGAATATCAACCAAAGACCGAGAAACGATCCAATATTTGTCAAAAACTCGACGAAAGTCGTCGAGTTCGGTCTTTAAGAGATTTTCCAAGAGAAATATAGATGTGGCATTCAGGCCGAAATTTAAAATCCAGTGAGGATCGAACTCACTTTTCAGTTGTAAATGATTTAGCGAGACAAGCTTTGGGCAACCATTGCACCACGACGAGGTGCCCAGCGTAATTTTTAGGGTTTGTTATTTTATTTTTTGCAAAAATGATTAGTAGAAAATGTCATGAAACCATTTCTGGTCTTAGTTCTCTGTTTGGGATCCGGAAGAAAATGTGTATATAAAGAAAATAATAATAATAATAATAATAATAATAATAATAATAATAATAATAATAAAAATAACTTATCTTAAAATCTTTAACAAAACTGATTTGAGCGGAAACGTATTGCCTAAATTAATTAATTAAATATTTTTTAATTATATTTAAGTTCGCTTTGTAGAGATTTGATTTCCCTGTTAATTTCAGATCTGCTTTTAAATTAAAACACGTTTGTCCAATGGCTTTTCTTCAGTCCAGAGTGACCCTGACGAATTTTGATTGGCTTCGACCATATTTCTTTTTTCAAATTTCGTTGACGTTCTCGAGCGGAATTGCTAAAAACAGCCATTGATTTCTTTTGTAAAAGAGAAAAGAGAGGAAAAAACAAACAAAAAAAAATTACACATGCTGCATTAAAGTCAATAAACACGAAGAAAAGAAAAAAAATGATAGTTTCAAAGAAATAAAATAGTAATCACGACTTAAAACGAGAAAAAAGATTAAAAAAAAATGAAACAAGAATTATCAATAATTAATGTTTTAAAATGGACCTTAAAGATTTCTTTTATATCTAAAGAACTTTTAGAACTACAGAATGCAATTTTTTTATTAAAGACGGCAACGATGAAAATCGTTGTAATAATGGTAAAATAACATTTTTTTTAGAACATCTTCAAAATCATGAATTGAAAACAGGAATCTCTTCGATTGCTCTACAAGAATTGGAACCGGTAAAAAATAAAACAAAAGCCAAAACAAACGGATAGTAAAAACAATTGCAATCACCCAAAATATTGAAAATGCTAATAACAATGCAACGAAATAAAGCCTCTTAAATAAAAATGAATCAAATTGAGAGACCAATCGATATGTCATTACTAGCAAAGGCTAAAGCAGACATCATATAAAACTAGGGGAAAAACAACTCTCCTACTTTTATATGTCTGTTTTATCCTTAAACAACTCTTCATCATCCTTAATCAGCTGTAATATTTCTTTGTCAGTACGCAGCTGAAAAACCTATTATTGTTTGTTGAAAAGCCAAATTCAAATTTCTGCCCCAAAAATCATCTTCCAGTTCACTCAGTTTTTACCTTTATCTACCTTTTTTTCATTTTGCTTAAAAATATATTAAGTTTCCCTATAAGGAAACATTTGGCATTCATTGACCGAGCAGCCAGTACAGCTTTGGGTTAAAATTTCTAAAAATTTTTCCCTTTATTTTTTTTTTTAACGAAAAAAGGTTTCTTAATCCAGTAGCTGTTATCGCTCTTTTCAGTATTCATAACGGTTTCCTTCCTAGCCTTTTGTTTGAAGTAGTGTGGAATGTCAACCTCTTGATTATGTCATTATTTTCTCTTTAAGTTACATGTGGGATCCATGAAAATATTTAATGGAAAGACACAGGAAAGCTATCAGTATATCAGGTCATCCCATAAGCTTTGTCCGAATTTTAACTTTTTGTTAAAATGAACGAAATTTAAAGAGTATTTTATAATGTCTAATGGAGCTGAACATTATTTTTTATGTTTAGATGCATTTAAACTGATCAAATTTTATTTCAGAGAACAATAAAATTAAATTTTGTTTGAATAAAACCCTGCTAACATGGAAGTACCCAAGAATCATTTGAGGCACATAATGCT
>CAHIKZ030001510.1:947500-1042500 GCA_903632075.3 Acanthosepion pharaonis | reverse complement strand
ATTGTTGTAGTTTATTCTAACTATTATTTTGGCGGGAACAGTTTTTAATTTTTTATTATTTCATTTTTTATTTGGGTTGATTATCTTTATTTGTTTTTTTCTAACGGTTAATTTATCGGGATTGGTTTGTTTGTTTATTTATTGGATTTATTTAGGTTAATTTATTTTATTTGTATATTTTCTTTTTTTTTTTTTTTATTTTTTTTTTTATTTTTATTTATTTTTTTTTTATTTTTTTTTTTTTTTTTTTTTTTTTTTTTTTTTTTTATTTTTTATCGTTATATAACAGTTATAGCTATTTTTTTCGTCCGATTTTTTGTTTGATTTTTTAGTCTAACTAATATTTTGGTCATAATGGTTTGATAATTTGTTTATTATTTTATTTTTTTTATTTGGGTTCATTTTTTTTTTATTTTTTTATTATTATTCTATTTCGTCTATTCTAACAGGTGTGATTTGGTAATTTTTTGGATTAATTTATTTTTGCTTTTTTTATTTTTATTTTGTTTATTTGTTTATTTATTTGTTTTTTTTTTTTTTTTCGGTTATTTAATTTTAAGTAACGTAGTAAAAATTTGTTTTTCATATCTGCATTTTGAGATGAGCTCGGATCTTTTATTTAATAATTTATTTTGGTCTGGGAAAGTAATGATAGCTATTTTTTTCCTCCAAGCAAAGTTTGCAAGTTTTTGATTGAATGTTGTCGGCTGATGATCTTTTCCTTATTTTCCAAGATATATATATATATATATATATATATATATATATATATATTTCGGAATTACATCTGATATGCTGCTTAAAAGATACATTTGTAAGAACGTATAGAGAGATGAAGAGATATGCATACACTTATGTTATATAGAGACATGTAAATATATGTTTATACTTAAATATATCAATATGGCGGTCAACTATATATGTCTATCGGGGTGCGTTATCTGGCTATTTGACCGTGATAAAATTTACGTTTAAGATAGTATTCGTCTCGGCAGTGTTTTAACTAGTGGACCGCTAGAGGACCGCTGCCGTTGCCATCGACTGCCCGCCAGCGGACCACTAGCGGCTTGTTTGTAGAAAGTATTTGATTAACAAAAAGCTAAAATTCTTCTTTGGTGAATTTCAGTTTAACATCAAGAAATATTATATATATATATATATATATATATATATATATATATATATATGATGGATTCTCTCGTCGAGTTCGACGTATGAGGTTCCGACGACCATGAACTAATTATCTGCATGCCTATGATGCACATGACTTTTGAGACCGGCTCGAGAATTGCGCAAATGACCACAAACATTACAGGAGAATGTATTGTATCCAAGTGCAGCAGGAACACTGTTAGATGTCTTATTTTGCTTTCTCGTTTAATGTAGTCGACTGATGGTTAATTCTCAGTGCAGCTATATATCAATGTTGTACTTCTTTAGCTCCAATGCGACCAGAACTGTTTTTCTTTCTGGTGCTGAGTTGTTGTCCTGAAGAGTTCGTACATTCCAAGTGCCAAGATAAAGTTGATGTTGCTTCGGAGAGTTTTTCGCAGTAGCCAGATATGTGTGGAACTAATTAGATGTAGTTGTCAGAAAACCAACACAATGATTTGTTTCAAGTGGTGAAGGCTTGTGTCGAACCATCCACACTTTTTGGATCTATCGATAAAAAAAAAGTAACGGTACAAAAGACTTGCCACGGAAACTCCGAACGACAGTCCTCGTGTGTTATTATCGTGGAGTTTAACCTCTCCAGATCACAGTCAATATCAGCCAGTACACGCCTCTCGGCAGAAACATGCAATATAATGACCGGTTTAAGCTGTCATGAGTTTTCTTTCCCATTTGAAGTCTTTTTATCGTGAAACCAATACTAAAAGGATTGCTAACCAAAGCCCAGAGACTTCTTTCACCTTCATCAAATATATATAAAAACAAATATTATTTCCTATAATATCAATATGCGTTATCACATCACTCCCTCGGGATTTTTTTGACTTATAAAGATACATGATTACTCTAGGATGGATGTTTTCAAGACATGGTAGTGTTGAGAACTTTTCACATAATCCCTTTTGTACCAAGTCCTTATAAACTCCGGATTATTGAATGCTTTTCTGTCTTGGCGAATTCTTTTCCCACTCAATGCTTTAACATCTTTAGCAGCCTTGAAATGATAACTGCATCATCTTTTGACATCGATTGGTGAGTTACCGGGAGTGGTATAATAAATAAAAAAATAACCATGGATCAAGTTTTCGGTCGCTTTCCCATCGTCCTAACGGAGTTGTTCTGTGGATTCTCTATAAATATTTTCATGATACTTCTTCTGATCAGCTTTATTCATTTGTATTTCGTCTTCACGAATTTAAATGCAGTACTAGACAGGCAGTTAGGTCCCACGTAATTTCACTGTTGACATTGCTAATTAAATCCGTAAGTTTTATGCTAACAGTTCCTTCTTTTCGTTTTTGGAACTCACTTTCGGCTTCAGTTCAATGTAACGTTAAACTATTTACATTATTTACATTGTTCGAACTGTTGTCCTCATTCCATATTCACGACGTTTCGGCCGTTATACGCCCTGGCCTTCCGCAAGGACACATGGCGGTGGTTGAATCCAGTGACTTGACCCAAAGAGTTGTGAGTTCAATACCTGACTACAGTCGATCTGAACAAAAAGCTTAGGGAGTTGAGTTAATGGGAAATAACTGAGACATCGGGAAGCGGCATGGCACGTGGAACTAGAACAATATACCCCGGTGGACGAAATAAATGATTCAGTTCTGTTGTAACCCAAGGAAGATTACTGAATAGAATAATCACACGGAGGTTGGTAATGAACGATAATACTTAGGACAAGAACAACACATAAAAGATTCGCCAGCGACACGTAAAAGTCAACTGCTAGAAGTGAGTCAAGTGAATTTCACAATGAATTCTCCAACTGCACCATGTACTAGTGTATTTATGTGAATGAGGACATACCCATTATCGTCCGTAGGTATGTTACAACAAATTCGAAATTCCAGTCACATGAAGAAGGCCGGAGTGTACAACGGCCGAAACGTCGTGAATATGGCACTAAAGACGAGGACAACAGTCCGAACAATGCAAATAATGTAAATAATTACTATACATCATCTGTTTTCTAATAAACTAGGGTCGTTGAAAATTTAAATACAGTCTCAGATGTCCTCTTCCATTTGAGTTCTGTCTTTTTATTCTTCTCCCTCAAACAAAGCTAGATTTAACATCCCTGCCAACCATCTTTTGTATTTCTGCTTCACGAATTTAACTGCAGCACTAGATTGGCAGTTAGGTCTCACATAATTTCGCTGATGACATTGCTAATTGTATCCGTAAGTTGTATACTGTTAGTTTCTTTTCCCACACTTTTCGTTTTTGGAACTCTGCTTTTTGGCTGGCAAGTATGATTTTTAAAAATTTAAATGTAACGTCGTTCACCATCTTCTGTCTTCTTGAATTCTGTTATTTCATTGTTCTTTAAGTTTCTTTCACTCTCGATAAAACCTTGCATCTTAATGGCTTTATTGCCTTGCTTGCGGTGAAATGATGAAAAGGCAGGCGTAAAATTCTCAAGGAAACGATTGCGTACTCATCACCGCAAAAGGAAAAGGAATTGGTTAGCAGGAAACCAGGTAACCTTGCTATTAATAATGACAAATTGGAATGTAGTCTTTAAAAATAAAAAAAAACAAAAACAAAAGAAGAAAAATAAATAAAAGAATCCAAAAGTTTTCTTTCTCTTAAAAAATCGAAGATTTAATTTGAGAATGAAGTGTTCTCATTTATCTATAAAAGGATTTATTGTAAGATTTAAAATGAATTATAAATTTTTAAAATATTTATGTAAAATTTTAAATTCAAAGAAAAGAGGTAACAAATGCGTCTTGTTTTACTGGTGAGACACGAGACGGTAAAACAACGAATAATTCACTGGGAGGATTACAAATGCAGGAGTTTCAGCAAAAAATGAGAAATATAAAGTTCTCAGTCCAATTAACAATTTCAAAAAAGAAAAAGATTTGTAAAATAGCTAGTTTAAATTTCGCTTGGGTGACTTTGTCGTTATTTATATGTCTATATTTCTGAGATGAGGTATTATGTACACTATTTACATTATTCGGACTATTGTCCTCATCTTTGTTATTCATTTAATTTTTTCGGCCTTTCAGTATCAGTCTATAGAGATGAGGTATTATGTAACTATTTACATTATTTGAACTATTGTCCTCATCTTTGTCTCCATATTTATTACAACGTTTTCGGCCTTTCAGTATCTGGTCTATTTTTGAGATGAGGTATTATGTAAATTAATTACATTATTCGGACTATTGTCCTCATCTTTGTCGCCCCATATTTATTACAACGTTTCGGCTTTTCAGTATCTGTCTATATTTCTGAGATGAGGTATTATGTACACTATTTACATTATTCGGACTATTGTCCTCATCTTTGTCGCCATATTTATTACAACGTTTCGGCCTTTCAGTATCAAAAAATATTTCTGAGATGAAATGTTTTATACATTATTCGGACGATTTTCGTCATATTTGTCACCATATTTATTAAACGTTTTATATTTCAGTATCTGTCTATATTTCCTGAGATGAGGTATTATGTACACTTATTTACATTATTCGGACTATTGTCCTCATCTTTATTGCCATATTTATTAAAACGTTTCGGCCTTTCAGTATCTGTCTATATTTCCGAGATGAGGTATTATGTACAAATATTTACATTATTTTGAACTATTGTCCTCATCTTTGTCTCCATATTTATTACAACGTTTCGGCCTTTCAGTATCTGTCTATATTTCTGAGATGAGGTATTATGTACATTATTTACATTATTCGGACTATTGTCCTCATCTTTTGTCGCCATATTTATTACAACGTTTCGGCTTTTCAGTATCTGTCTATATTTCTGAGATGAGGTATTATGTACACCCTACATTATTCGGACTATTGTCCTCATCTTTGTCGCCATATTTATTACAACGTTTCGGCCTTTCAGTATCTGTCTATATTTCTGAGATGAGGTATTATGTACACTATTTACATTATTCGGACTATTGTCCTCATCTTTGTCGCCATTATTTATTACAACGTTTCGGCCTTTTCAGTATCTGTCTATATTTCTGAGATGAGGTATTATGTACACTATTTACATTATTCGACTATTGTCCTCATCTTTGTCGCCATATTTATTACAACGTTTCGGCCTTTCAGTATCTGTCTATATTTCTGAGATGAGGTATTATGTACACTATTTACATTATTCGGACTATTGTCCTCATCTTTGTCGCCATATTTATTACAACGTTTCGGCCTTTCAGTATCTGTCTATATTTCTGAGATGAGGTATTATGTACACTATTTACATTATTCGGACTATTGTCCTCATCTTTTGTCGCCATATTTATTACAACGTTTCGGCCTTTCAGTATCTGTCTATATTTCTGAGATGAGGTATTATGTACACTATTTACATTATTCGGACTATTGTCCTCATCTTTGTCGCCATATTTATTACAACGTTTCGACCTTTCAGTATCTGTCTATATTTCTGAGATGAGGTATTATGTACACTATTTACATTATTCGAGTATTGTCCTCATCTTTGTCGCCATTTTATTACAACGTTTCGGCCTTTCAGTATCTGTCTATATTTCTGAGATGAGATTATGTACACTATTTACATTATTCGGACTATTTCCCATCATCTTTTGTCACCATATTTATTACAACGTTTCGGCCTTTTAGTATTTACTATTTCTGAGATGAGGTATTATGTACACTATTTACATTTTTCGGACGATTTTTGTATTTGTCACCATATTTTTCATTAAACGTTTCGGCCTTTTCAGCATCTGTCTATATTTCTGAGATGAGGTATTATGTAAAACTATTTACATTATTCGGACTATTGTCCTCATCTTTGTTGCCATATTTATTACAACGTTTCGGCCTTTCAGTATCTGTCTATATTTCCGAGATGAGGTATTATGTACACTATTTACATTATTTGAACTATTGTCCTCATCTTTGTCTCCATATTTATTACAACGTTTCGGCCTTTCAGTATCTGTCTATATTTCTGAGATGAGGTATTATGTACACTATTTACATTATTCGGACTATTGTCCTCATCTTTGTCGCCATATTTATTACAACGTTTCGGCCTTTCAGTATCTGTCTATATTTCTGAGATGAGGTATTATGTACACTATTTACATTATTCGGACTATTGTCCTCATCTTTGTCGCCATATTTATTACAACGTTTCGGCCTTTCAGTATCTGTCTATATTTCTGAGATGAGGTATTATGTACACTATTTACATTATTCGGACTATTGTCCTCATCTTTGTCGCCATATTTATTACAACGTTTCGACCTTTCAGTATCTGTCTATATTTCTGAGATGAGGTATTATGTACACTATTTACATTATTCGATATTATGTCCTCATCTTTGTCGCCATTTATTAAACGTTTCCCTTTCAGTATCTGTCTATATTTCTTTGATGAGGTATTAATTTACATTATTCGGATATTGTCCCTCATTTTTTTCGCCATATTTATTACAACGTTTCGGCCTTTCAGTATCTGTCTATATTTCTGAGATGAGGTATTATGTAAACACTATTTACATTATTCGGACTATTGTCCTCATCTTTTGTCGCCATATTTATTACAAATAGTTTCGGCCTTTCAGTATCTGTCTAAATTTCTGAGATGAGGTATTATGTACACTATTTACATTATTCGGACTATTGTCCCATCTTTGTCGCCATATTTATTACAACGTTTCGACCTTTCAGTATCTGTTATATTTGAGATGAGGTATTATTACACTATTTTTTTTATTCACTATTGTCCATCATCTTTGTCGCCATAATTATTACAACGTTTCCCTTTTCAGTATCTTTATATTTCTGAGATGAGGTATTATGTACGTTTACATTATTCGAGTATTGTCCTCATCTTTGTCGCCATATTTATTACAACGTTTGGCCTTTCAGTATCTGTCTTATTTCCAGGATGAGGTATTATGTACACCATTTACATTATTTTTGAACTATTGTCCTCATCTTTGTCTCCATATTTATTACAACGTTTCGGCCTTTCAGTATCTGTCTATATTTCTGAGATGAGGTATTATGTACACTATTTACATTATTCGAATATTGTCCTCATCTTTGTCGCCATATTTATTACAACGTTTCGGCCTTTCAGTATCTGTTTCATATTTTGAGATGAGGTAATATGTACACTTTTTACATTATTCGGACTATTGTCCTCATATTTGTCGCCATATTTATTACAACGTTTTGCCTTCAGAAGTCTGTCCATATTTTGAGATGAGGTATAACTATTTACATTATTTGAACTATTGTCCTCATCTTTTGTCTCCATATTTATTACAACGTTCGGCCTTTCAGTATCTGAATATATTTCTGAGATAAGTTATTATGTACACTATTTACATTATTCGGACTATTATCTTCATTTTTTTGTCGCCATATTTATTACTAACGTTTCGGCCTTTCAGTATTTGCCTATATTTCTGAGATGAGGTATTATGTATAGATATTTACATTATTCGGATATTGTCCTCATCTTTTGTCGCCATATTTATTACAACGTTTCGGTACTTTCAGTATCTGTCTATATTTCTGAGATGAGGTATTATGTACACTATTTACATCATTCGACGATTTTCGCCATATTTGTCACTATATTTATTACAACGTTTCCCTCCTTTCAGTATCTGTCTATATTTCTGAGATGAGGACATTATGTAAAAATTTATATTATTCGACTATTGTCCTCATCTTTGTTGCCATATTTATTACAACGTTTTCACCTTTCAGTATCTTCTATATTTTTGAGATGAGGCATTATGTACACTATTTAAATTATTCGGACCATTGTCCTTTTTTTTTGTTTCCATATTTATTACAACGTTTCGGCCTTTCAGTTTCTCTATATTTCATAATGAGGTTTTATGTTTTATTTTATTTTTTATTGTCCTCATCTTTGTCGCCATTTTATTTTTTCGGCCTTTTTTGTTTGAATAATTTTATTGTTTATGTTTTATTTTTGTTTTTTTTTGTTTTATTTTAGGTGAGTTTAAAAAATTGCTCATTTTTTTTTTTTATTTTCTTGTAATTTGAATCACGTAAAATTTCTCGAATTAATCAAAAATGGAGTCCAAGGAAATAATAACAACGACCTTAAACGGTAAATGATACGGTGGTGTTATAGATAGCGGCTTGGATTGAGAAATCGGAGAGTCGAGTTCGAATTCTCAGTCGAATCCATTACATTGACTTACATGCTAATATCCTTGGGGAATTGATTCTGGTCTTCTTCCCCCAAACTATTGGTAAATAGAAAGACAGTTTTTCTATAGATATGGATGGCATTCCAAACCGTTGAAAAAATTTTGAACTATACTTTATTTCAAAATCTGCCACATAAATAATGTACCTTTATCACGCAGTGGCAGTCTAACTGGCCTGAATTAAATTAACCATCAAGAATGTTGAGTTCTTCTTTGGGAAGTTAATTGGAGGAATAGATGCCTATCACATCTACTCCTCCCTATCTATTGTGATGATTAAGGAGCCTCTGCAGTAGCAAGTTTAAATGCCGCTTGATAGGACGGCTTTTAAGCTAGTTTCTAATAATGGTATTTATTCTTCCATATTTTTTAAGTCCCTCTCTTTGCCACTGGAACGATATCAACATAGGCTGTGATTGCTTTTGTTTTTAATGTCAGATTTTCAGTTTAATTTGTTATTTATAGTTATTCATTCAAAATTTTTTCTTGCAACATGTCAGATGCCTTTTCAAAGTTTTTTTTCGTTGTCCAATTCAAATCTTTCTTTCTACCCATTTCCCAGAATTTTTCCTTTTTTTCTTTTTTCATCTCCTTTAATGAAATTCCCCCATTTTTTTTTAGATTCAAATCTACTTTTTTTTGAAATTGATTTCTTTTCTCTCTTCATCTTTCCTCGATTTTCTTCTGTCACGTTTATCTTTAATATTATTTTCTACATCTTCCAAATTCTTTTTTTTTTCTTTTATATATAATATATATATATATATATATTTTATTTTTGAATATTTCCTTTTTTTTTTTTCTTTTCTTTTCCTTTTCTTCTTCTTTATTGTTCAAATAATATTCTAAATAATTCGATATTTTTCAAATTTATTAATTTTTTACTCTTTCCATTTTATTTTCTTTGTTTAGCTTCAGATTTTTTCTTCTTTTGTCCTGGTTTTAATTCTTCCTTTTCGCTATTTTTTTCTTTTTTAAATTGGTTTTTTTTTCTTTTTTAAGGATTTCTGTTTTCCATCTGACAAATTCACGACATATTTTTTTTTTCTTTCTTTTTCAAAAAAATTGAAATTGTTCTCTTTGAATTTCATTATTTTGGATTTTTTTTTTTTAAATTTTCAGTTGAACAAAAATTTTCTTTCTTCGAAACTTTTTTCAATTTTCTTTCTTTTTTTTTTCAAAATTTTTCTTTTCTTTATTTTCTTTTTTTTTTTCTTTCTTTCTTTTTCTTTTTTTCTCAATATAGACATTCTTTCTTCTTTTTTCCTTTCTTTCTTTCTTTTCTTTCTTTCTTTCTTCTTTTTAATTCAAATTTTTTCTTTCTTTCTTTCTTTTCGAAACTTTTCAAGTTTTCCCTTTCTTTCTTTTTTTTCTTTTATTTTTTTTTGTTTTTCTTTCTTTCTTTCTTTCTTTATTACACCAGAATTTATTCTTTACTTCTTTCTTTCTTTTTTCTTTGAAATTTTTTCCTTTTTTCATTGAAACTTTTTCTTTCTTTCTTTTTTTCCTTTTTCTTAAAATTTCTTAAAATCTTTATTTTTTTTTTTTTTTCTTTTTTCAAAATTTTTTTCTTTTTTTTCTTTCATCATTTTCTTTTTTTCTTTCTTTTTTCTCTTTTTTTTTTTTTCTTTCTTTTCTTTCTTTCTTTAATTTCAAAACTTTTCTTTTCTTTCTTCTTTCTTTTTTCTTTTCTATAATAAAAATTTTTTCTTTTTTTTTTAGAAGATGATTAAAAAGAAAGATTTTTTTTTCATTCTTCGAAAATAAATTAAGCTTAAACAAAATTTTAATTTTTTTGCAAATTTTGCCAAATTTGTCATTAATTTTTAAAAAATCCTTTTCCCTGAAATTTTTTTTTAATTCTTTTTTTTTCTTTCTTTTACAAATTTTGAATTCAGAATTTTTTCATCATTTTCAATCCTTCCTTTTCTTCCTCTTTTTCCAAAAATTCCTCCTTTCCTAGAATCCTTTCTCTCTTTTCTTATTTTCATCCCCCTATTGATTCCACCATTTCATTCTTTTGGGTAAAATCCTCCTAAATGTGCCAAAAGAGAAGGAATTTTCTAAATTAAATTTTCTTTCTTTCTTTTTTTAACCCCCTCTTTCCTTTTTTTTTTTTCTTATTTCATTCTTTCGTTTTCCTGCTATTTTTTCAATTATTCCTTTTTTTTTCTAAATCTTTCACTTTTTTTTCATTTCACAACATTTTCCTTTTTAGGGTTTTTTCTTTCAGTTCGTTCGTTCCTTCCCAAAAATCTTTCGCATTACTTTAAATGATCGAAAATTAAATCAAAAAAAAATGGACAAATTATACAATACCCTGCCCACTGAGGTTCGAACTATCTAATTACAGACGGAAATAAGATCTGATTGGTTTTCATTATGACTGACTGTTGCATCTTTCAAACACCCAACCGGAGTGGAACTGATTAAATTTAAAGAAAGAAGAATCGCCATTGGTGAGATGTGAAGGTCCTGATCGAATTTAGGTACAGATACTGATTGGTTTGGGGGTCATATTAGCAACTGACTTAACAACTTCGTTTGAGCAAGGCATCTCTCTTCAAGTAACAACACTTACTGTGTTCAGGATTGCTTTGTCAGCGTCCGTTTGTAATAATTTGCACGTGATTGAGTTTAACCAATCAATTAAACACTTCATTTGGAAAGACGTTTCTTTTTTTTTTTATTAACTTCATCCAGGGTGTGCTGAAATGTTTTTGTCTGCCAGAGAGAAAATAAAAATTTTCTTGAAGACTCACTGTGTAGAAGAATTGTCTTCACGATTGATTCACCAAAAATGTAGGTTAGATCTAAATGGAATCAATTGTAGAGCTTCAGATGTCGATTTTTGTGGGTAAAATGGAATTGATAAGGATAGTTGTAGAAAACTTTTAAAAAAAACAACAAATAATAATAATAAACAGACGAAAATAAGGGGAGCGAAATTGAAAAGGTAGAACGATAAAATCGAAGAACATAAAAAGGAAAAAGAAAAAGAAGAGAAAAAGCAAAAAAAAAAAAAAAAAGATTCCCTTTTTTTTTGATGAAAAGAAAGAAGGAAAAATGAAACGGAGTCGTTAAAGAAGAAAAAGGATAATGGAGAAAACGCTCGAAGGAAAAGAAGAAGGAAAAAAGAAAACGAAAGAAGAAAGAAAAAAGGTTGCTAATTAACCCATAGCCGGGGGAGAAGAGGTCGATTCTTTCGGAAGGCTATTTATGCTTAAGTGAATATAAATCAACTTTTGGAAATTGGCATGGATTTTCAATTGAGAACCAGTATCTATTATTACCACCCGACATCCAATTGGTCTGGTTGAATGGGTTTCAAATTTAAAATAATGAGAGATTTTATTAATAAATCGACTAATTTCAAAAGATTTGGAAAGGTATTTTCCTCTTCTTCCCCTTCTCCAGCTATTTTTAAATCTCTATCTATAAAATCTCTATCTATGTGTGTGTGTGTGTGTGTGTGTAACGAATGCACGGCCGCAATTTTCGATGGATTTGCACCAAAATTTACATGCACATGCTCAAGTTAGCGGGAAGGCCAAGACCGACTTTGCATTTCCCAACTCCCATCGATAGTGGAAATAATCGATTTTTTCTTGCTTCTACGGCAGTTTTCATGTAGTTTGAGGCCATTTTCTACTGGCAAGAGTGAGAGCCTATAGCTGGCTGCCACGAATAGGCAGGAAGATTCTATTGGTCAGCGTGAGAGGCAACAGCTGATTGACACGAATGTTAACTAGCATGCAAAAAATCGATAGCTGCATTCGTCACAAGTGGGAAAAATTTAAATCTGCATGGCACTTTACTCCAATTGGCTCATTCGCTTGCTTAAACTCAACGTTGATTCTGATTCCGTAGAACTGGTTTGGGTGTGAAAAAGTATTTAACATTCTTTTTTCATTCGGTTTTTGCAGTTACGAGTCCTTTTTAAAGCTGATCGTTTTGTGTTCATTTTGTTTAGTTCTTTTTTCGTAAAAATTTAATATTTGGTATAGAGCTTAGAAAAAATTCGCAGTGTGAGATAGGCAAGAAGTAAGGTATGTAGCAACATCAGCACGACAAAGGGCACTCCTTTAAAGGCAAGATAGGGCAAAAACATTTTTATGTCAAGTGTTAGCGATTGCTGTATGAGTCGTACGATTTTTTGAATCAAGCACGGGCAACGCCGGGCCATGCCATAGTAGATAATATATAAACAGATTTCATTCTAAAGCCTTATGGCAACTGGTCTACCATAGAAACAAATTAGAAATCTACTGCAGGAAAAATATGCATCGTTTAATTCAAACAAGTTATCGATGAAATTTATAATTTTAATAAATGCTTACTTTTCGTAGTTATGGAAAATTGCAAAAAAAATTAATAGAATTTAGATGATTTCATTAAAATGAACCCAATATTAAAAGGTTTGTTGTAAATCAAAAAGGTTACTGAATAGAATAATCACATAAAGGTTGGTAATGAACGATAATACTTAGGACAAGAACAACACATATAAGATTCGCCAGCGGCGCGTAGAACTAGAACTGGAAGAAGTGAGTCAAATGAATTCCAAATGAATCTCTTGACAATTGACCATATATCTACCAACCAATTACGCGTTAGAAGATGTAATCACATAGTCCGAATTTAATGTGGGGTATCCATGAAAAAATTTCGCTTGAAAAAATTCTCTGTAGAAAACGTATAAAAATTTTTCAGGTAACAGCAGCTATAAGACAAGACTATGCCCTTCGACATAGCCTCGTCTTCAGGATCCTCTCTGCTTTAGTAGAGAAACCAACCAGCAATCTTTTTGAGAATCGAAACTCCAACTGCGGACCAATATACAGTATTTACTATTATTTACGTGAATGGGGACAAACCCGTTATCGTCTGTAGGTATGCTACAAGAATTTGCATTCGATTTCACATTAGACTATCAATGAAGCCAAGTAAGATTTAACATTAGGTGACTTCCCAGCCAGGCATAGAAATCTGAGATTTACCTGCTTCACTGTCGACCACGAAAGGTGAACACTGAACGAGCCTATGACAAATATGAAAAAAAAATTGTGTAGGTAGATATATAAATAAACAAAATTTTTATCACTATATGGCGTAAAACCCTTTGTTATTTCTTCGATCACCGAAGTTAAGCAAATCGAGCCCTCACTTCCCTAGTGTTAACCATGTTTGCCCAATAATAAACTGAATATAAAATCCAGTGAAGTACGTAATGTGTTTATCAGAAGTTGGCGGTGAAGATATTTTTGGAGAAAAAACAAAATGGCTGCCTTTATACACGTTATACACGATTAGTTAACCCTTCTCTTCGTGGACTATAAAATGAGTCAGCTCATTTTGGCTGGCTCACTAGTACTGCAGGGTACCCAAAAATTCCAACACCTAGATAGTTGGCCGCTTGCGAATACCAGGTATTGTAAACTTGGTGTAAATGGATAATGTCGCCGAATTCTAAATCGGAGTTCTGAGTTTCAATTCCATTTGGGTTCATCATTTACGCGTAAATACCATTGAGAAAGGTGTGAATTCAGATTTTCTCACCCCATATATAGATTAATTAATTAGACTAGTATCACTAAACCATTATTATCTAAAAAAAAATGTTGCAATCTAATAAACCTTTTCCTAGTTTTAAATAACCTGCAAAGGGTTGATAAGCCGTAAAAAACGAATCAGTCAATCAATGAAACACGGATTAGCTCCACAGGTATGTCTTTTAGATTTATTTACAGTCTCTGGAATATAAAGATATAGAAACTACCATGGTCACAAACTCACGGTCCAGTTTACATATTGATTTTAATATAAAATTGATCCCCCACTTTATATCCACATTATAATTTCTTGTATGTTAAGTCGTAGAAAACAAACCAATCAATCAATGAAATACTGATAAGCAACATAGGCATGTCTTTTAGATTTATTTAATTTTCTGAATATAAATGTATATAAACTATTTAGTTACAAAAATGAGGGATCCGTTTATATATTTTTGTAATATAGAATTGATCCCCCACTTTATATCCACATTATAATTTTTGTTGATAAGAACTAGAAATCAATTAATAATTTAAATATTGAAAAGTAAAGAATTAATTTGATTTATTGATTAAATATATACAAAAAATTGACATAGGCATAACTTTTTATCTTTTTTCCATTTATTTCAATTTCCTTCTCTAAGACGTAAAATAATTAATGAATATAAATATTGATTAATATATATCTAACAAGACTTTTTTTTCTCTGAATATTTTTAAAATCCATTTTATCCTTTGAATTGTTTTAATGTAGGATTGATCCCCCAAATAATTAACCATTATTTTTTCCCAACTTATAATTTCTCCTTTGTTTATAAATATTGACGTAGAAAATTTTTAGATTTTTTTAATGAAAAATGAAAAATAAAAATTTTGAATAATTAAAAGGGATTTTATAATGATTTTAAATTTTATTTACCATTCTTTGTGAAAAAAAAAAGGTTCTTCAATAAATATTATTTTGCCAAAAAATATCTTTGATTCCTATATTCTCATAATGTATAGAAAACTAAAAGATTGATCCCCACTTTTATATCATTTTATAAATTGATTTTCCACATTATAATTTCTTGTTTGTTAGTCGTAGAAAATGAAACAATCAGTCGATGAAATACTGATTAGATGCACAGACATGTCATTTAGATTTATTTACAATGTCTGGAATATGAATGTATAAAAACTACTGTTTTATTTAAATGAGAAACTTTATATATTGATTGTAAATAAGATCGTTGATCCCTACTTTATTTCCACATTGTAATTTCTTGATTGTTGATAAGCCGTAGAAAACCAATCAATCAATGAAATATTGATTAGCTACACAAGTATGTCTTTTAGATTTATTTACAATTTTTATAATTACAGTAACTTCTTTGGCCACAAAGTGAGGGATCTGTATATATACTGATTGTAATGTAGAATTGATCCCTAACTTCAAGTCCACAATTTATTGTTTGTTTATCAAATTCTGATGACGTATGCATGTGCCTCTTCTCCCCTCCAACTATGGGTTAATTAGTAATACTTGAGTCACTAAACCATTATTATCTCAAAAAAATTCTTGAAGCCTAAAAAATATTTTCCGGCTTTAAATAACCCATAGATGTTGATAAGCCATAGAAAACGAATCACCTAACCATCACACATCAAAAAAAACTGGAGAGTTCTCAAATTTACATTTGTTTGATATTCTATTTCTTTTTCACGTATATGTCCGATGTGGGCAATACCTGAATGCAATGTTTATTTAAATTTTGTATATATTTGTTTTTTTGATGTTCTTTAGAATTTTAATGTTTTTATAGCAATTTGAGACCGTCAACTGTGAATTTTTCGTTTAAGCGAAGAAGATACATTTGTTTTTTTTTAATAAATGTTACTCTTTTGATCCTACTATATTATACTATATGGTGGAAGGGTTTCCATTATAATTAAATTTCAGATTTGAGTTTCAAGGAAACATGTTTTCACTGGTGAAAGGTTATTTTTAGAATTATTTTTTATTTATCTTTATTTTAGGACGGTGGATGTCCTTATCATTTTCATCACTTTCTTGAAAAAAAAAAAATTTTTTTTTTTTTTGCGTTTTTGAGCTGTTTTCCCTCTCCCTTTTAGCTATATCCTGTTTTATTTAAATTTCTTTTTTTCCTTTTTCCTCATTTTCATTTTTAGAAATTTCAACTATCTTTATCTTATGTGAATGTTCTGCTTTTTGGTTTTAATTTTGCATTCTTGATCTCCTCTTTAAACACGAGATATATTTTCCTTATACTTTTATATAAGTAGCATCAACTCATTCACAAGCTAAAAAAAATAAAATTCTTTTGTTTTCTTTAATCTTTTTCATTTCATTCGAAAACTTGTTTTCCTTCTATTCAATTTATTTTCTTTTTTTTTTTTTCTTTTTACTTTTCTTTTTTATTTCGTTCGTTTGTTCTTTTCTTTCTTCGTTTACTTTTCTTTCTTCTATGCATTTTTTTATCTTTGTTTTTTTTCAAATTTATTTCTTTATTTATTTCTTTCTTTCTTTTCTTTCTTTCTTCATTCAAAACTTTTTTTTTTCATCTATGTCTTTAAATCTTTTCTTTCTTTTTTTATTTCTTTCTTTCTTCTTCCGTTCTTTCTTTTTCTTTCTTTAAATCTTTCTTTATATTTTTCGAAAAATTTTTCCTTCTATGCCGCCTTCCTTCTTTCTTTCTTTCTTTATTTCTTTTTTTTTTTTTTCTTTTATAAATTTTTTTCCTTCTATTTCGCTCTTCTTATTTTTTTTTTTCTTTTTTCTTTCTTTTTTTTTTTTCTTTTCTTCTTCAATTTCTTTTTTATGCTTTTTTTTAAAAATTATTTCTTTCTTTCTTTCTTTTTTCTTTCTTTTTTTCTTCAAATTTAGAAATTTTTTTTCATTCTTCTTTCTTTTTTATTTTTTTTTTTTTTTTTTTCTTTTTATTTTATTTCTTTCTTTCTATGCCCTATTTTTTTTCTTTCTCTTTCTTTTCTTTTTTTTTTTTTTTCAGTCTTTTATTTTTTTTTTTTTTTTTTTTTTTTTTTTTTTTTTTTTTTTTTTTCTTTTTTTTCTTTTTTTTTTTCTTTTCTTTCTTTTTTCTTTAAATTTCTTTCTTTCTTTCTTTCTTTCTTTTTTTTTGTTCGAAAAAATTTTCTTTTTCATTTTAAAAAATTTTCTTCCTTCTTTTTCATTTTTCTTTCTTTCTTTCTTTCTTCGAAAGTTTTTCTTCCTTCTATGCCGCCTTTTTCTTTCTTTCTTTGATAATTCCTACTTAATGTTTAATTATTTTCCACAATCATTTTCCTCTACATTTACTTCTTTCTTTTCTTTTTTTTTTCTTTCTTTCTTTCTTCATTTCGAATTTGTTAATATTGATATTATACACATCTATACAATTATCCCCCAAAATGAATTCCAAATATGAAATGGAAAACATCTATTTATACGAGCGGAAATCAGAAAGTAAAGATAATTTTTGAAATTACTCGGGAAAAACAACAGGTAGGCATTGATGCGCGACAACATGCATTGTTCTGTCGAGTTTTAAGGAGTAACGATTTCAAATATCTATTTTAATTCCACTTCGATTTTTATATCGGGGAACAATTTACAATTGGCGCTTTTTCTAAATGGAAAGGATTCAAACTTTTTTCTACCTAACGCCGGGTGTTTCGTGATATAGAGCGCGCACTATGAATTAACTAAATGAATTCTGGGAGTGAATAAAAACGCTTTAAAGCGGACAGAACAAGTGTAATTTAAAAAAGCCGACCTTTTTTTCCATAACATCCCGCACGGATGGACACATCCAGAGGATGGATGCCTTGATCAGTGAAGATCGACGAATAACGTTCACACAAGTGGCAGCAATCGTGGGCATCAATTATGGATTTACACAATCCGTAGTGCATGACGGCTTGGGGTACGTATAGTTTCTGCGCGTTGCTTACCCAAACAAACAATCCGGTGCAGACGTGAGCAATCGAAAAGATTCTTTTTCAGAAGGGATGAAGAAGCTTGTTGATCGATACCGAAAGGGCATCACAGTGCAGGGGCAATATATCGAACAGTGTCATATCGATCCGTTCTTCATCAATGGAAAGAAAGGAGTTGATTCAAATTGACTTCAATTTTTGGATTAGGAATGACGACACCTTTATTCTAAACACGAAAACCTCTAATAATGTTATGATCCCAGAACTTTTATCAATATTATGTGCCCTGAAATGTCCTAATATAATCAAAAGGACGTTTATTAAAAAGCCGAACACAATAAATCTTTTAATATCATGAAGCCGAATACTTCATTTCATATTAGGAACACAAAACAATCTGTTTATACATTGATTGAAACAATTCTACTGAATGGATCAAAATCTTGGTTATCTACTCGTCTTGAAAGACGACTGGATGGAACATATATAAATCTTAGAAAAATCCAGAACACCATGCAACGCTTAACACAATTAACGTAGAACTGAAACTAATGTCTCTTAAGCTCAAGCAAAAACGATTGCAGTGTGACGGCCACTGTCACGGAATTGGTAGGGAAATCGACTCATCCTTACTCTTATGGCATCCTTCTGAAAGTGTCTTCTCACGAAAGCTGACTTTCCCCAGACACCATATTCCAATGACTTAGGGTTGATATTGGGGATTTTCTCTTTTCACCAATGCAGGACCGAACGGTGTGGTAATATCTCAAAGGAATCCGACCCACCAATTCCCAGGTCAAAAGATGATAATGATGATATGTGGAGAAATAAAAGAGAGAGAGAGTGAGAGAGAAAGAGAAAGAGATATAAAGCAATAAATGAGAGAGAGAGAGAGAGATAAAGCAATAAATGAGAGAGAGGAAGTAAGAGAGATGAGTTTGTCAGCCACTGCCACGGAATGGACAGGGAAATTGTCTCATCCTTCCTCCTATGGCATCCTTCTGGAAGTGTCTTCTCACGAAAGCTGACTTTCCCCAGACACCATAGCTCAAGACTCAGGGTTGGATATTGAGGATCTGGAGACAGCAATGCTAGACCGAACAGTGTGGAAAGGGATTCTCAAAGGAGTTCCGACCAAACATAGGATGATAATGATGATATATGGAGCAATAAAAGAGAGAGAGAGATTTTTATTTAGAGAGAGATTCCAAAAAAATGAATAAAAGAAAGAGAGAGAAAAATTCAGATATTTCATTCAAATGCAATTTAATGGACAGGGAAATCGACTCATCCTTCCTCCTATGGCATCATTCTGGAAGTGTCTTCTCATGAAAGCTGACTTTCCCAAACACCATAGTTGGGGACTCAGGATTGGATATTGAGGATCTGGGAGACAGCAATACCGGACTGAACAGTGTGGAAATGGATTGCTAATGGAGTTCAGACCAACTATAGGGAGATCGAAGGATGATGATGATGATGATGACGATGATGATGATAAAGAGATATTTAGCAATAAAAGAGAAGCAGATCAAAGAGAAAGAAAGAGATATAAAGCAAGTAATGAGAGAAAGTAAGAGAGATGGGTTTGCCGGCCATTGCCATCGAGCGGACAAGAAACTCGTCTCATCCTTCCTCCTATGGCATCCTTCGGGAAGTGTCTTTTCACTAAAACAGACTTTCCCATAGCTCAGGACTCAAGGTTGGACATTAGGGATCTGGAGACATCAATATAGGACCAAACAGTGTGGAAAAGGATTGTCAATGGCTTCCAGTAGGGAATAGGGTTGAAGGATGATGAAGATGAATAGTGTGGACGCGTAAATGATGTTAATATTAAAAAACGCGAAAATTTCTATTGCGAAAATGAACACTTCACGAAAATGCAAGATCCTGTGACTATTTTTATAAATTAATCAAACTAATAATAATTAATGTAATAACTATCATTGTGCATTTATTTATATATTTCCTGTCCCATCTATAGTGTAAAGGGATGAAAATAAACTTAAGTTAGTGTTGAAACTTGACTAATGCATGGAATAATAATGCAACACAAAATGTACTTAGAACAAAATGTATTGAAACAAGAAAGTGTACACAATATTTACATATAGTCTTTTGTATATTCCTGGTAAGACCGTTCCTGGAGAATGTGTTGACTGAGTCGCAGTCAAGGCAGAGTCTCTGGTTGAATCTCTTGATTCCTTCCTTCTTCTTCCGGGTACCAACCATATTTATATGGTCGGTACTCCACTATGCAAAAAATTAGGTGGATCCTACCACAACAGTTAGTAAGTTTTACGAGTGATTACTTCCCTTTAGTGATTTTAATAATATATACAAATAAAATATTTATTTGCATTACACAAAAATTAATTCCCGAGCAAAATGAACCGTTTAATTAAGTTCCATCACTCCTACGTTTCCTAGGTTGCAGTCTTATTTGTTCAAGCCTTTCATGCGAGGCACTCAGATACCTTTGTCTGTCAACTGATCGTATTGTTTAAATTTGGTCTTGAAATAGACTTTGTCGTCGTTGTTTTTCTGCCAGTCCTTTTCTTTCAAAAGATATTTCCATTTCACTGTTAAATTAAACATTTTTTAATATTAAAAGATATGCAAAAACGATTTATATATATACCAGGAGTAATCAATGAATCATTGATACAGTTGAAGGTCTAAAAAATAAAGGTAACGAATTAATTAAACAGTTCATTGCATCTTGTTTACTTGTGAATTGTTTATCTCTGTTTTATTGAATCGTAATACATTGTTTCAAAATATTTGTTTCATTGTACCTCACTTTAAATCTTTCTATATATTGCCGTCATTTCTGACGACACGAGCACACCAGTATGTATTTATTCTGTCGAGCCATTTCGGATATTCATGAGTCTATCACGGTCCTGCATCAAGGTCGAAAGGTCATTTGGGTGGGATTCTGTGTCAGATCATAGAAGATCTATGTAGGGGGTTGTTGGGTGACCAACACGCCGAGCTCCATGGTTAGGGGTCCAGGAGAGTAGATCACTCGCAAGTTGCTTGCCAGAAGCGTCCCACGCAACGCCTTCTGCATTCGCGTAACATTGTAGAAATATCAGGGATGGATCTATCTATCTATCTATCTATCTATCTATCTATCTATCTATCTATCTATAAATACACATCTATCTATCTATCTATCTATCTATCTATCTATCTATCTATCTATCTATCTACATACATATATAAATCTGTTAATATCTCAGTATATGCATATCTATCTATCTATCTATCTATCTATCTATCTATCTATCTATCTATCTATCTATCTATCTCAGCCTGTTTATATCTATCTATCTATCTATCTATCTATTATCTATCTATCTATCTCAGTCCGTTTCTATCTATCTATCTATCTATCTATCTATCTATCTATCTCAACCTGTTTATATCTATCTAGCTATCTATCTCAGCCTGTTTATATCTATCATTCATCCATCTATCTATCATTCATTCGTCTATCTATCTCATTCCGTTTCTATCTATCTATCTATCTATCTATCTATCTCAACCTGTTTATATCTATCTAGCTGTCTATCTCAGCCTGTTTCTATCTCTCTATCTATCTATCTATCTATCTATCTATCTATCTATCTATCTCAGCCTGTTTATATCTATCTATCTATCTATCTATCTATCTATCTATCTATCTATATCAGCCCGTTTATATCTATCTAGCTATCTATCTCAGCCCGTTTATATCTATCTATCTCAGCCTGTTTATATCTATCTATCTATCTCAGCCTGTTTATATCTATCTATCTATCTATCTATCTATCTATCTATCTATCTATCTCAGCCTGTTTGTATCTATCTATCTATCTATCTATCTATCTATCTATCTATGATCTAGCTGTATGTTATCTCCAAATGATATTAAGTATAACTCTCAGCATCCGAGTGGCGGTTCCATCCTCCTTAGACTAGGGTTTTAATTAATGCCCAAGCATAGGAACCATAGATTAAAACCATCTCCACAGTGGCTTGAAAGAATCTCCGCTCGAAGTTGCTTAGAAGATCAGATTAAACACATTTTATTCAAAACCTATCTGGCTTTAACTATGCGAATTTTCACTTCATTTTCAGTAGAATTTATTTCATCTCCTGTATATATATATAAAAAAAAAACTCGACAGATTTTATTGATTCACCTGAGACAGTTTCTATTGAGCCTCGCTGATTGAAGCCTATGAATTTTAGAGGCATTGACATAGGGTCTAACATCATTGGAAGCATTTTCTAGATGATGTAGGAGAACTGTGTCATTGTTAATGGTGTCTGCAGTGATAGCACGCTCATCTGCATAATTAATATCTGCAAACTTTTTTGAAGGATATCAATTGTGCTACGTATGTATCCTATGGGCTAAAACATGTGCATAATAAAGGTAAACTGTCACTTTTTCAAATAAAACATATCACATTTTGGAATCTCCAACATTTACAAATCTCATCTTCTCTATAAATAAATGCGAATGTCAGTGTGTCAAACTTTTTCAATTTTACTCATAGAGGCCGTAACCTAACATATCAAACCATTTTGGAATCAGGCCAAAATCCGTTAGCAAATTAAAACTCAATTTGGCATAAGAATGGAACATAGACACAATTTGGCGCAGATGATTGTCTGCAAGATAAGAATAAAAAATAGACTCTATTTGGCGCCGATGGCCGTCTGCGAGATAAGAATGCAACATAGACTCTATTTGGCGCCGATGGTCGGCTGCGAGATAAGAATGCAACATAGACTCGATTTGGTGGCGATGGTCGGCTGCGAGATAAGAATACAACATAGACTCGATTTGGCGCCAATGGCCAGCTTCTTGATAAGAATGCAACATAGACTCGATTTGGGGCCAATGGCCAGCTTCTTGATAAGAATGCAAAATAGACTCGATTTGGCGCCAATGGCCAGCTTGATAAGAATGGAACATAGACTTTTTGGCGCCAATGGTAGCTTCTTGATAAGAATGGAACATAGACTCGATTTGGTGGCAATGGCCAACTTCTTGATAAGAATGGAACATAGACTCGATTTGGGACAATGGCCAGCTTCTTGATAAGAATGGAACATAGACTCGATTTGGGACAATGATTTGGGAATTAAACTTCTTGATAAGAATGGAAATAGACTCGATTTGGGACCAATGGCCAGCTTCTTGATAAGAATGCAACATAGACTCGATTTGGGACAATGGCCAGCTTCTTGATAAGAATGGAACATAGACTCGATTTGGGACCAATGGTGGATAAGAATGGAACAGACTCTTTAGGGACTGGCCAGCTTCTTATAAGAATGGAACATAGACTCGATTTGGCGCCATATGGCCAGCTTCTTGATAAGAATGGAACATAGACTCGATTTGGGGACCAATGGCCAGCTTCTTGATAAGAATGGAACATAGACTCGATTTGGGACCAATGGCCAGCTTCTTGATAAGAATGGAACATAGACTCCAATGGCCATTTGGGAACCAATGGGCCAGCTTCTTGATAAGAATGGAACATAGACTCGATTTGGGACCAATGGCCAGCTTCTTGATAAGAATGAACATAGACTCGATAAGAATGGAACATAGACTCGATTTGGGACCAATGGCCAGCTTCTTGATAAGAATGGAACATAGACTCGATTTGGGACCAATGGCCAGCTTCTTGATAAGAATGGAACATAGACTCGATTTGGGACCAATGGCCAGCTCTTGATAAGAATGGAACATAGACTCGATTTGGCAATGGCTTCTTGATAAGAATGGAACATAGACTCGATTTGGGACCAATGGCCAGCTTCTTGATAAGAATGGAACATAGACTCGATTTGGGACCAATGGCCAGCTTCTTGATAAGAATGGAACATAGACTCGATTTGGCGCCAATGGCCAGCTTCTTGATAAGAATGCAACATACTCGATTTGGCGCCAATGGCCATTTTGATAAGAATGCAACATAGACTCGATTTGGCCAATGGCCAGCTTTGATGGCCTCGATTTGGGGACTTCTTGATAAGAATGGAACATAGACTCGATTTGGGACCAATGGCCAGCTTCTTGATAAGAATGGAACATAGACTCGATTTGGGACCAATGGCCAGCTTCTTGATAAGAATGGAACATAGACTCGATTTGGGACCAATGGCCAGCTTCTTGATAAGAATGGAACATAGACTCGATTTGGGACCAATGGCCAGCTTCTTGATAAGAATGGAACATAGACTCGATTTGGGACCAATGGCCAGCTTCTTGATAAGAATGGAACATAGACTCGATTTGGGAATGGCCAATTGATAAGAATGCAACATAGACTTTTGGCGCCAATGATAAGAAAGAATGGAACATAGACTCGATTTGGCGCCAATGGCCAGCTTCTTGATAAGAATGGAACATAGACTCGATTTGGCGCCAATGGCCAGCTTCTTGATAAGAATGCAACATAGACTCGATTTGGCGCCAATGGCCAGCTTCTTGATAAGAATGGAACATAGACTCGATTTGGGACCAATGGCCAGCTTCTTGATAAGAATGGAACATAGACTCGATTTGGCGCCAATGGCCAGCTTCTTGATAAGAATGCAACATAGACTCGATTTGGGCCCAATAAGAATGCCATAGACTTTTGGCTTGATAAAAGAATGCAACATAGACATTTGGGGCCAATGACTCGATTTGATTTGGGACCAATGGCCAGCTTCTTGATAAGAATGGAACATAGACTCGATTTGGGGCCAATGGCCAGCTTCTTGATAAGAATGCAACATAGACTCGATTTGGCGCCAATGGCCATAGACTTTTGGCGCCAATGGCCATAAGAATGCAACATAGACTCGATTTGGCGCCAATGGCCAGCTTCTTGATAAGAATGCAAATAGACTCGATTTGGCGCCAATGGCCAGCTTCTAAGAATGCATATAGAATGCAACATAGACTCGATTTATGCAACATATGGCCAGCTTCTTGATAAGAATGCAACATAGACTCGATTTGGCGCCAATGGCCAGCTTCTTGATAAGAATGCAACATAGACTCGATTTGGCGCCAATGGCCAGCTTCTTGATAAGAATGCAACATAGACTCGATTTGGCGCCAATGGCCAGCTTCTTGATAAGAATGCAACATAGACTCGATTTGGCGCCAATGGCCAGCTTCTTGATAAGAATGCAACATAGACTCGATTTGGCGCCAATGGCCAGCTTCTTGATAAGAATGCAACATAGACTCGATTTGGCGCCAATGGCCAGCTTCTTGATAAGAATGCAACATAGACTCGATTTGGCGCCAATGGCCAGCTTCTTGATAAGAATGCAACATAGACTCGATTTGGCGCCAATGGCCAGCTTCTTGATAAGAATGCAACATAGACTCGATTTGGCGCTAATGGCCATGCCAATGGCCAGAATTCTTGATAAGAATGCAACATAGACTCGATTTGGCGCCAATGGCCAGCTTCTTGATAAGAATGCAACATAGACTCGATTTGGCGCCAATGGCCAGCTTCTTGATAAGAATGCAACATAGACTCGATTTGGCGCCAATGGCCAGCTTCTTGATAAGAATGCAACATAGACTCGATTTGGCGCCAATGGCCAGCTTCTTGATAAGAATGCAACATAGACTCGATTTGGCGCCAATGGCCAGCTTCTTTCTTGATAAGAATGCAACATAGACTCGATTTGGCCAATGGTCCTTCTTGATTTGACTCCTATGGCCAGCTTCTTGATAAGAATGCAACATAGACTCGATTTGGCGCCAATGGCCAGCTTCTTGATAAGAATGCAACATAGACTCGATTTGGCGCCCAATGGCCAGCTTCTTTGATAAGAATGCAACATAGACTCGATTTGGCGCCTATGGCCAGCTTCTTGATAAGAATGCATCATAGACTCGATTTGGCGCCAATGGCCAGCTTCTTGATAAGAATGCAACATAGACTCGATTTGGCGCCAATGGCCAGCTTCTTGATAAGAATGCAACATAGAATCGATTTGGCGCCAATGGCCAGCTTCTTGATAAGAATGCAACATAGACTCGATTTGGCGCCAATGGCCAGCTTCTTGATAAGAATGCAACATAGACTCGATTTGGCGCCAATGGCCAGCTTCTTGATAAGAATGCATACATTTAGGGAGGCCACTCGATTTGGCGCCAATGGCCAGCTTCTTGATAAGAATGCAACATAGACTCGATTTGGGGCCAATGGCCAGCTTCTTGATAAGAATGGAACATAGACTCGATTTGGCGCCAATGGCCAGCTTCTTGATAAGAATGCAACATAGACTCGATTTGGGCGCCTATGGGCGCCAATGGCCAGCTTCTGATAAGAATGCAACATAGACTCGATTTGGCGCCAATGGCCAGCTTCTTGATAAGAATGGAACATAGACTCGATTTGATAAGAATGGCCAGCTTCTTGATAAGAATGCAACATAGACTCGATTTGGCGCCAATGGCCAGCTTCTTGATAAGAATGCAACATAGACTCGATTTGGCGCCAATGGCCAGCTTCTTGATAAGAATGCAACATAGACTCGATTTGGCGCCATGGCCAGGATAAGAATGCAACATAGAATCGATTTGGGGCCAATGGCCAGCTTCTTTGATAAGAATGCAACATAGACTCGATTTGGCGCCAATGGCCAGCTTCTTGATAAGAATGCAACATAGACTCGATTTGGGACCAATGGCCAGCTTCTTGATAAGAATGCAACATAGACTCGATTTGGCGCCAATGGCCAGCTTCTTGATAAGAATGGAACATAGACTCGATTTGGCGCCAATGGCCAGCTTCTTGATAAGAATGCAACATAGACTCGATTTGGCGCCAATGGCCAGCTTCTTGATAAGAATGCAACATAGACTCGATTTGGGACCAATGGCCAGCTTCTTGATAAGAATGCAACATAGACTCGATTTGGGGCCAATGGCCAGCTTCTTGATAAGAATGCAACATAGACTCGATTTGGCGCCAATGGCCAGCTTCTTGATAAGAATGCAACATAGACTCGATTTGGCGCCTATGGCCAGCTTCTTGATTGATAAGAATGCAACATAGACTCGATTTGGGGCCAATGGCCAGCTTCTTGATAAGAATGCAACATAGACTCGATTTGGCGCCAATGGCCAGCTTCTTGATAAGAATGCAACATAGACTCGATTTGGGGCCAATGGCCAGCTTCTTGATAAGAATGCAACATAGACTCGATTTGGGACCTATGGCCAGCTTCTTGATAAGAATTTGGCGCCTATGGCCAACATAGACTCATAGATTTTGGGACCAATGGCCAGCTTCTTGATAAGAATGCAACATAGACTCGATTTGGGACCAATGGCCAGCTTCTTGATAAGAATGCAACATAGACTCGATTTGGCGCCAATGGCCAGCTTCTTGATAAGAATGCAACATAGACTCGATTTGGCGCCTAATGGCCAGCTTCTTGATAAGAATGCAACATAGACTCGATTTGGGACCAATGGCCAGCTTCTTGATAAGAATGGAACATAGACTCGATTTGGGACCAATGGCCAGCTTCTTGATAAGAATGCAACATAGACTCGATTTGGGACCATGGCCATAGACTTTTGGGGCTGGCCAGCTTCTTGATAAGAATGCAACATAGACTTGATTTGGCGCCTATGGCCAGCTTCTTGATAAGAATACAACATAGACTCGATTTGGCGCCAATGGCCAGCTTCTTGATAAGAATGCATCATAGACTCGATTTGGGGCCAATGGCCAGCTTCTTGATAAGAATGGCCCAATGGCCAGCTTCTTGAACATAAGAATGCAACATAGACTCGATTTGGCGCCAATGGCCAGCTTCTAAGAATGGAACATAGACTCGAATTTGGGACCAATGGCCAGCTTCTTGATAAGAATGGAACATAGACTCGATTTGGCGCCTATGGCCAGCTTCTTGATAAGAATGCAACATAGACTCGATTTGGCGCCAATGGCCAGCTTCTTGATAAGAATGGAACATAGACTCGATTTGGGACCAATGGCCATTTGAATGCATAGACTATTTGGCCTATGGCCAGCTTCTTGATAAGAATGCAATGGCAACATAGAATCGATTTGGCGCCCAATGGCCAGCTTCTTGATAAGAATGCAACATAGACTCGATTTGCCGCCAATGGCCAGCTTCTTGATAAGAATGCAAAATAGACTCGATTTGGGCCAATGGCCAGCTTCTTGATAAGAATGCAACATAGACTCGATTTGGGGCCAATGGCCAGCTTCTTGATAAGAATGCAACATAGACTCGATTTGGCGCCAATGGCCAGCTTCTTGATAAGAATGCAACATAGACTCGATTTGGGGCCAATGGCCAGCTTCTTGATAAGAATGCAACATAGACTCGATTTGGCGCCTATGGCCAGCTTCTTGATAAGAATGCAACATAGACTCGATTTGGCGCCAATGGCCAGCTTCTTGATAAGAATGCAACATAGACTCGATTTGGGGCCAATGGCCAGCTTCTTGATAAGAATGCAACATAGGCCACTCGATTTGGCGCCTCGATTTGGCGCCAATGGCCAGCTTCTTGATAAGAATGGAACATAGACTCGATTTGGGACCAATGGCCAGCTTCTTGATAAGAATGGAACATAGACTCGATTTGGCGCCAATGGCCAGCTTCTTGATAAGAATGCAACATAGACTCGATTTGGCGCCAATGGCCAGCTTCTTGATAAGAATGCAACATAGACTCGATTTGGCGCCTGTGGCCCATAAGAATGCAACATAGACTCGATTTGGCGCCAATATGGCCAGCTTCTTGATAAGAATGCAACATAGACTCGATTTGGGGCCAATGGCCAGCTTCTTGATAAGAATGCAACATAGACTCGATTTGGGGCCAATGGCCAGCTTCTTGATAAGAATGCAACATAGACTCGATTTGGCGCCAATGGCCAGCTTCTTGATAAGAATGCAACATAGAATCGATTTGGCGCCTATGGCCAGCTTCTTGATAAGAATGCAACATAGACTCGATTTGGCGCCTATGGCCAGCTTCTTGATAAGAATGCAAGATCGATTTGGGGCCAATGGCCAGCTTCTTGATAAGAATGCAACATAGACTCGATTTGGCGCCTATGGCCAGCTTCTTGATAAGAATGCAACATAGACTCGATTTGGCGCCAATGGCCAGCTTCTTGATAAGAATGCAACATAGACTCGATTTGGCGCCAATGGCCAGCTTCTTGATAAGAATGCAACATAGACTCGATTTGGGGCCAATGGCCAGCTTCTTGATAAGAATGCAACATAGACTCGATTTGGCGCCAATGGCCAGCTTCTTGATAAGAATGCAACATAGACTCGATTTGGGGCCAATGGCCAGCTTCTTGATAAGAATGCATCATAGACTCGATTTGCCATAAGAATGCAACTTTTGGCGCCAATGGCCAAGATAAGAATGCAACATAGACTCGATTTGGCGCCTATGGCCAGCTTCTTGATAAGAATGCAACATAGACTCGATTTGGCGCCAATGGCCAGCTTGCCATAGACTCGATTTGGCCCAATGGCCAGCTTCTTGATAAGAATGCAACATAGACTCGATTTGGCGCCTATGGCCAGCTTCTTGATAAGAATGCAACATAGACTCGATTTGGCGCCAATGGCCAGCTTCTTGATAAGAATGCAACATAGACTCGATTTGGCGCCTATGGCCAGCTTCTTGATAAGAATGCAACATAGACTCGATTTGGGGCCAATGGCCAGCTTCTTGATAAGAATGCAACATAGACTCGATTTGGCGCCTATGGCCAGCTTCTTGATAAGAATGCAACATAGACTCGATTTGGCGCCTATGGCCAGCTTCTTGATAAGAATGCAACATAGACTCGATTTGGCGCCAATGGCCAGCTTCTTGATAAGAATGCAACATAGACTCGATTTGGGGCCAATGGCCAGCTTCTTGATAAGAATGCAACATAGAATCGATTTGGCCAATGGCCAGCTTCTTGATAAGAATGCAACATAGACTCGATTTGGCGCCAATGGCCAGCTTCTTGATAAGAATGCAACATAGACTCGACTCGATTTGGGGCCTTGATAAGAATGCAACATGGATTTGGCCAGCTTCTAGACTGATTTGGCGCCAATGGCCAGCTTCTTGATAAGAATTGGACTCCTTTGGCCAATGGCCAGCTTCTTGATAAGAATGCAACATAGACTCGATTTGGCGCCTATGGCCAGCTTCTTGATAAGAATGCAACATAGACTCGATTTGGCGCCAATGGCCAGCTTCTTGATAAGAATGCAACATAGACTCGATTTGGCGCCTATGGCCTTGATAAGAATGCAACATAGACTCGATTTGGCTTGGCCAGCTTTGATAAGAATGCATCATAGACTCGATTTGGGGCCAATGGCCAGCTTCTTGATAAGAATGCAACATAGACTCGATTTGGCGCCTATGGCCAGCTTCTTGATAAGAATGCAACATAGACTCGATTTGGCGCCAATGGCCAGCTTCTTGATAAGAATGCAACATAGACTCGATTTGGCGCCAATGGCCAGCTTCTTGATAAGAATGCATCATAGACTCGATTTGGTGCCTATAAGAATGCCATAGCTTCTTGATAAGATAAGAATGCAACATAGACTCGATTTGGCGCCAATGGCCAGCCAACTTCTTGATAAGAATGCAACATAGAATCGATTTGGCGCCAATGGCCAGCTTCTTGATAAGAATGCAACATAGAATCGATTTGGCGCCAATGGCCAGCTTCTTGATAAGAATGCAACATAGAATCGATTTGGCGCCAATGGCCAGCTTCTTGATAAGAATGCAACATAGACTCGATTTGGGCCAATGGCCAGCTTCTTGATAAGAATGCATCATAGACTCGATTTGGCGCCAATGGCCAGCTTCTTGATAAGAATGCAACATAGACTCGATTTGGCGCCAATGGCCAGCTTCTTGATAAGAATGCAACATAGACTCGATTTGGCGCCTATGGCCAGCTTCTTGATAAGAATGCAACATAGACTCGATTTGGCGCCAATGGCCAGCTTCTTGATAAGAATGCATCATAGACTCGATTTGGGGCCAATGGCCAGCTTCTTGATAAGTATGCAACATAGACTCGATTTGGCGCCAATGGCCAGCTTCTTGATAAGAATGGCCAGCTTCTTGATAAGAATGCAACATAGAATCGATTTGGCGCCAATGGCCAGCTTCTTGATAAGAATGCAACATAGAATCGATTTGGCTTCTTGATAAGAATGCAACATAGACTGATTTATGCCCAGCTTGATAAGAATGCAACATAGACTTCTTGATAAGAATGCAACATAGACTCGATTTGGCGCCAATGGCCAGCTTCTTGATAAGAATGCAACATAGAATCGATTTGGCGCCAATGGCCAGCTTCTTGATAAGAATGCAACATAGACTCGATTTGGCGCCTATGGCCAGCTTCTTGATAAGAATGCAACATAGACTCGATTTGGCGCCAATGGCCAGCTTCTTGATAAGAATGCAACATAGACTCGATTTGGCGCCAATGGCCAGCTTCTTGATAAGAATGCAACATAGACTCGATTTGGCGCCAATGGCCAGCTTCTTGATAAGAATGCAACATAGACTCGATTTGGCGCCAATGGCCAGCTTCTTGATAAGAATGCAACATAGACTCGATTTGGCGCCCCCGCCAATAAGAATGCAACATAGACTCGATTTGGCGCCTTTCTTGATAAGAATGCAACATAGACTCGCCAATTTGGATAAGAATGCAACATATGGCCCTATGGCTTCTTGATAAGAATGCAACATAGACTCGATTTGGCGCCAATGGCCAGCTTCTTGATAAGAATGCAACATAGACTCGATTTGGGGCCAATGGCCAGCTTCTTGATAAGAATGCAACATAGACTCGATTTGGCGCCAATGGCCAGCTTCTTGATAAGAATGCAACATAGAATGCATCATAGACTCGATTTGGCGCCAATGGCCAGCTTCTTGATAAGAATGCAACATAGAATGCAACATCGATTTGGCGCCAATGGCCAGCTTCTTGATAAGAATGCAACATAGACTCGATTTGGTGCCTATGGCCAGCTTCTTGATAAGAATGCAACATAGAATCGATTTGGGGCCAATGGCCAGCTTCTTGATAAGAATGCAACATAGAATCGATTTGGCGCCAATGGCCAGCTTCTTGATAAGAATGCAACATAGACTCGATTTGGCGCCTATGGCCAGCTTCTTGATAAGAATGCAACATAGACTCGATTTGGTGCCAATGGCCAGCTTCTTGATAAGAATGCAACATAGACTCGATTTGGTGCCAATGGCCAGCTTCTTGATAAGAATGCAACATAGACTCGATTTGGTGCCAATGGCCAGCTTCTTGATAAGAATGCAACATAGAATCGATTTGGCGCCTATGGCCAGCTTCTTGATAAGAATGCAACATAGAATCGATTTGGCGCCTATGGCCAGCTTCTTGATAAGAATGCAACATAGACTCGATTTGGCGCCTATGGCCAGCTTCTTGATAAGAATGCAACATAGAATCGATTTGGGGCCAATGGCCAGCTTCTTGATAAGAATGCAACATAGACTCGATTTGGTGCCAATGGCCAGCTTCTTGATAAGAATGCAACATAGAATCGATTTGGCGCCTATGGCCAGCTTCTTGATAAGAATGCAACATAGAATCGATTTGGGGCCAATGGCCAGCTTCTTGATAAGAATGCAACATAGAATCGATTTGGCGCCTATGGCCATAGACTCGATTTGATAAGAATGCAACATAGACTCGATTTGGCGCCTATGGCCAGCTTCTTGATAAGAATGCAACATAGAATCGATTTGGCGCCTATGGCCAGCTTCTTGATAAGAATGCAACATAGACTCGATTTGGCGCCTATGGCCAGCTTCTTGATAAGAATGCAACATAGACTCGATTTGGCGCCAATGGCCAGCTTCTTGATAAGAATGCAACATAGACTCGATTTGGCGCCTATGGCCAGCTTCTTGATAAGAATGCAACATAGACTCGATTTGGGGCCAATGGCCAGCTTCTTGATAAGAATGCAACATAGACTCGATTTGGGGCCAATGGCCAGCTTCTTGATAAGAATGCAACATAGAATCGATTTGGCGCCTATGGCCAGCTTCTTGATAAGAATGCAACATAGACTCGATTTGGTGCCTATGGCCAGCTTCTTGATAAGAATGCAACATAGACTCGATTTGGCGCCTATGGCCAGCTTCTTGATAAGAATGCAACATAGAATCGATTTGGCGCCTATGGCCAGCTTCTTGATAAGAATGCAACATAGAATCGATTTGGCGCCTATGGCCATTTAGAATGCAACATAGACTCGATTTGCGCCTATGGCCTTCTTGATAAGAATGCAACATAGAATCGATTTGGGGCCTATGGCCAGCTTCTTGATAAGAAACATAGAATTTGGCCAGAATCGATTTGACTCGATTTGGCCCTATGGCCAGCTTCTTGATAAGAATGCAACAACATTTGGCGCCTATGACTCGAATTTAGAATCGATTTGGCCTATGGCCTTCTTGATAAGAATGCAAGAATGCAACATAGAATCGATTTGGCGCCTATGGCCAGCTTCTTGATAAGAATGCAACATAGACTCGATTTGGCGCCTAATGGCCATAGATTCTTTGGCTATACTAATAAGAATGCAACATAGACTCGATTTGGCGCCTATGGCCAGCTTCTTGATAAGAATGCAACATAGAATCGATTTGGCGCCTATGGCCAGCTTCTTGATAAGAATGCAACATAGACTCGATTTGGCGCCCTGGCCAGCTTCTTGATAAGAATGCAACATAGACTCGATTTGGTGCCAATGGCCAGCTTCTTGATAAGAATGCAACATAGAATCGATTTGGTGCCAATGGCCAGCTTCTTTGATAAGAATGCAACATAGACTCGATTTGGCGCCAATGGCCAGCTTCTTGATAAGAATGCAACATAGAATCGATTTGGGGCCAATGGCCAGCTTCTTGATAAAGAATGCAACATAGACTTTATGGGCCTATTTGATAAGAATGCCAGCTTCTTGATAAGAATGCAACATAGAATCGATTTGGTGCCTATGGCCAGCTTCTTGATAAGAATGCAACATAGAATCGATTTGGCGCCTATGGCCAGCTTCTTTGATAAGAATGCAACATAGAATCGATTTGGCGCCTATGGCCAGCTTCTTGATAAGAATGCAACATAGAATCGATTTGGCGCCAATAAGAATGCAACATAGAATCGATTTGGCGCCAATGGCCAGCTTCTGATAAGAATGCAACATAGACTCGATTTGGCGCCTATGGCCAGCTTCTTTGATAAGAATGCAACATAGACTCGATTTGGCGCCTATGGCCAGCTTCTTGATAAGAATGCAACATAGACTCGATTTGGGGCCAATGGCCAGCTTCTTGATAAGAATGCAACATAGAATCGATTTGGCGCCAATGGCCAGCTTCTTGATAAGAATGCAACATAGAATCGATTTGGCGCCTATGGCCAGCTTCTTGATAAGAATGCAACATAGAATCGATTTGGCGCCAATGGCCAGCTTCTTGATAAGAATGCAACATAGAATCGATTTGGCGCCAATGGCCAGCTTCTTGATAAGAATGCAACATAGAATCGATTTGGTGCCTATGGCCAGCTCGATTTGATAAGAATGCAACATAGAATCGATTTGGCGCCAGCTTCTTGATAAGAATGCAACATAGACTCGATTTGGTGCCAATGGCCAGCTTCTTGATAAGAATGCAACATAGAATCGATTTGGTGCCAATGGCCAGCTTCTTGATAAGAATGCAACATAGACTCGATTTGGTGCCAATGGCCAGCTTCTTGATAAGAATGCAACATAGAATCGATTTGGCGCCTATGGCCAGCTTCTTGATAAGAATGCAACATAGAATCGATTTGGCGCCTATGGCCATAGAATTCTTGATAAGAATGCAACATAGAATCGATTTGGCGCCTATGGCCAGCTTCTTGATAAGAATGCAACATAGACTCGATTTGGTGCCAATGGCCAGCTTCTTGATAAGAATGCAACATAGACTCGATTTGGCCTATGGCCTATGGCAACATAGAATCTTTGATAAGAATGCAACATATAAGAATCGATTTGGCGCCTATGGCCAGCTTCTTGATAAGAATGCAACATAGACTCGATTTGGTGCCTATGGCCAGCTTCTTGATAAGAATGCAACATAGAATCGATTTGGTGCCTGGCCAGCTTCTTGATAAGAATGCAACATAGAATCGATTTGGGGCCAATGGCCAGCTTCTTGATAAGAATGCAACATAGACTCGATTTGGCGCCTATGGCCAGCTTCTTGATAAGAATGCAACATAGAATCGATTTGGCGCCTATGGCCAGCTTCTGATAAGAATGCAACATAGAATCGATTTGGCGCCTATGGCCAGCTTCTTGATAAGAATGCAACATAGAATCGATTTGGCGCCTATGGCCAGCTTCTTGATAAGAATGCAACATAGAATCGATTTGGCGCCTATGGCCAGCTTCTTGATAAGAATGCAACATAGACTCGATTTGGCGCCTATGGCCAGCTTCTTGATAAGAATGCAACATAGAATCGATTTGGCGCCTATGGCCAGCTTCTTGATAAGAATGCAACATAGAATCGATTTGGCGCCTATGGCCTTCTTGATAAGAATGCAACATAGAATCGATTTGGCGCCTATGGCCAGCTTCTTGATAAGAATGCAACATAGAATCGATTTGGCGCCTGGCCAGCTTCTTGATAAGAATGCAACATAGACTCGATTTGGCGCCTATGGCCAGCTTCGATAAGAATGCAACATAGAATCGATTTGGCGCCTATGGCCAGCTTCTTGATAAGAATGCAACATAGAATCGATTTGGCGCCTATGGCCAGCTTCTTGATAAGAATGCAACATAGAATCGATTTGGCGCCAATGGCCAGCTTCTTTGATAAGAATGCAACATAGAATCGATTTGGCGCCTATGGCCAGCTTCTTGATAAGAATGCAAGAATCGATTTGGCGCCTATGGCCAATAAGAATGCATAGAAATCGATTTAGAATCATTTGGCGCCTATGGCCAGCTTCTTGATAAGAATGCAACATAGAATCGATTTGGCGCCAATGGCCAGCTTCTTGATAAGAATGCAACATAGAATCGATTTTGGCCAGCTTCTTGATAAGAATGCAACATAGAATCGATTTGGCGCCTATGGCCAGCTTCTTGATAAGAATGCAACATAGAATCGATTTGGAATGCCTAGAATCGATTTGGCAGCTTCTTGATAAGAATGCAACATAGAATCGATTTGGCGCCCATGGCCCAGCTTCTTGATAAGAATGCAACATAGAATCGATTTGGCGCCTATTTGGCTTCTTGATAAGAATGCAACATAGAATCGATTTGGGGCCAATGGCCAGCTTCTTGATAAGAATGCAACATAGAATCGATTTGGCGCCTATGGCCAGCTTCTTGATAAGAATGCAACATAGAATCGATTTGGCGCCTATGGCCAGCTTCTTGATAAGAATGCAACATAGAATCGATTTGGCGCCTATGGCCAGCTTCTTGATAAGAATGCAACATAGAATCGATTTGGCGCCTATGGCCAGCTTCTTGATAAGAATGCAACATAGAATCGATTTGGCGCCTATGGCCAGCTTCTTGATAAGAATGCAACATAGAATCGATTTGGCGCCTATTTTCTTGATAAGAATGCAACATAGAATCGATTTGGCGCCTATGGCCAGCTTCTTGATAAGAATGCAACATAGAATCGATTTGGCGCCTATAAGATAAGAATGCAACATAGAATCGATTTGGCGCCTATGGCCAGCTTCTTGATAAGAATGCAACATAGAATCGATTTGGCGCCTATGGCCAGCTTCTTGATAAGAATGCAACATAGAATCGATTTGGCGCCTATGGCCAGCTTCTTGATAAGAATGCAACATAGAATCGATTTGGCGCCTATGGCCATAAGATAAGAATGCAACATAGAATCGATTTGGCGCCTATGGCCAGCTTCTTGATAAGAATGCAACATAGAATCGATTTGGCGCCTATGGCCAGCTTCTTGATAAGAATGCAACATAGAATCGATTTGGTGCCTATGGCCAGCTTCTTGATAAGAATGCAAATATAGAATCGATTTGGTGCCTATGGCCAGCTTCTTGATAAGAATGCAACATAGAATCGATTTGGCGCCTATGGCCAACTCTTGATAAGAATGCAACATAGAATCGATTTGGCGCCTATGGCCAGCTTCTTGATAAGAATGCAACATAGAATCGATTTGGCGCCTATGGCCAGCTTCTTGATAAGAATGCAACATAGAATCGATTTGGCCTATGGCCAGCTTCTTGATAAGAATGCAACATAGAATCGATTTGATAAGAAATCGATTGCAACATAGAATCGATTTGGCGCCTATGGCCAGCTTCTTATAAGAATGCAACATAGAATCGATTTGGCGCCTATGGCCAGCTTCTTGATAAGAATGCAACATAGAATCGATTTGGCGCCTATGGCCAGCTTCTTGATAAGAATGCAACATAGAATCGATTTGGCGCCTATGGCCAGCTTCTTGATAAGAATGCAACATAGAATCGATTTGGCGCCTATGATAAGAATGCAGCTTCTTGATAAGAATGCAACATAGAATCGATTTGGCGCCTATGGCCAGCTTCTTGATAAGAATGCAACATAGAATCGATTTGGCGCCTTTGGCCAGCTTGATAAGAATGCAACATAGAATCGATTTGGCGCCTGGGCCAGCTTCTTGATAAGAATGCAACATAGAATCGATTTGGCGCCTATGGCCAGCTTCTTGATAAGAATGCAACATAGAATCGATTTGGCGCCTATGGCCAGCTTCTTGATAAGAATGCAACATAGAATCGATTTGGCGCCTATGGCCAGCTTCTTGATAAGAATGCAACATAGAATCGATTTGGGCCTATAAGAATGCAACATAGAATCGATTTGGCGCCAATGGCCAGCTGATAAGAATGCAACATAGAATCGATTTGGCGCCTATTTTCTTGATAAGAATGCAACATAGAATCGATTTGGCGCCTATGGCCAGCTTCTTGATAAGAATGCAACATAGAATCGATTTGGCGCCTATGGCCAGCTTCTTGATAAGAATGCAAACGATTTGGCGCCTAGAATTCGATTTAGAATCCTTTGGGGCCTATGGCCAGCTTCTTGATAAGAATGCAACATAGAATCGATTTGGCGCCTATGGCCAGCTTCTTGATAAGAATGCAACATAGAATCGATTTGGCGCCTATGGCCAGCTTCTTGATAAGAATGCAACATAGAATCGATTTGGCGCCTTGGCCAGCTTCTTGATAAGAATGCAACATAGAATCGATTTGGCGCCTATGGCCAGCTTCTTGATAAGAATGCAACATAGAATCGATTTGGCGCCTATGGCCAGCTTCTTGATAAGAATGCAACATAGAATCGATTTGGCGCCTATGGCCAGCTTCGATAAGAAACATAGAATGCAACATTCTTGATAAGAAACATAGAATCGATTTGGCGCCTATGGCCAGCTTCTTGATAAGAATGCAACATAGAATCGATTTGGCGCCTATGGCCAGCTTCTTGATAAGAATGCAACATAGAATCGATTTGGCGCCTATGGCCAGCTTCTTGATAAGAATGCAACATAGAATCGATTTGGCGCCAATGGCCAGCTTCTTGATAAGAATGCAACATAGAATCGATTTGGCGCCTATGCCAGCTTCTTGATAAGAATGCAACATAGAATCGATTTGGCGCCTATGGCCAGCTTCTTGATAAGAATGCAACATAGAATCGATTTATGCCAATGGCTATGGCAGCTTCTTGATAAGAATGCAACATAGAATCGATTTGCCCAGCTTCTTGATAAGAATGCAACATAGAATCGATTTGGCGCCTATGGCCAGCTTCTTTGATAAGAATGCAACATAGAATCGATTTGGCGCCTATGGCCAGCTTCTTGATAAGAATGCAACATAGAATCGATTTGGTGCCTATGGCCAGCTTCTTGATAAGAATGCAACATAGAATCGATTTGGCGCCTATGGCCAGCTTCTTGATAAGAATGCAACATAGAATCGATTTGGCGCCTATGGCCAGCTTCTTGATAAGAATGCAACAAGAATCGATTTGGCGCCCAGAATCGATTTGGATTTGGCGCCTTTGATAAGAATGGAACATAGAATCGATTTGGCGCCTATGGCCATTTTGAAAGAATGCAAATATAGAATCGATTTGGCGCCTATGGCCAGCTTTTTGATAAGAATGCAACATAGAATCGATTTGGCGCCTATGGCCAGCTTTTTTGATAAAATGCAACATAGAATCGATTTGGCGCCTATGGCCAGCTTCTTTGATAAGAATGCAACATAGAATCGATTTGGCGCCTATGGCCAGCTTCTTGATAAGAATGCAACATAGAATCGATTTGGCGCCTATGGCCAGCTTCTTGATAAGAATGCAACATAGAATCGATTTGGCGCCTATGGCCAGCTTCTTGATAAGAATGCAACATAGAATCGATTTGGCGCCTATGGCCAGCTTCTTGATAAGAATGCAACATAGAATCGATTTGGCGCCTATGGCCAGCTTCTTGATAAGAATGCAACATAGAATCGATTTGGCGCCTATGGCCAGCCTGATAAGAATGCAACATATAGAATCGATTTGGCGCCTATGGCCATTCTTGATAAGAATGCAACATAGAATCGATTTGGCGCCTATGGCCAGCTCTTGATAAGAATGCAACATAGACTCGATTTGGCGCCTATGGCCAGCTTCTGATAAGAATGCAACATAGAATCGATTTGGCGCCAATGGCCAGCTTCTGATAAGAATGCAACATAGAATCGATTTGGCGCCTATGGCCAGCTTCTTGATAAGAATGCAAATATAGAATCGATTTGGCGCCTATGGCCAGCTTCTTGATAATGCAACATAGAATCGATTTGGGGCCATGGCCAGCTTCTTGATAAGAATGCAACATAGAATCGATTTGGCGCCTATGGCCAGCTTCTTGATAAGAATGCAACATAGAATCGATTTGGCGCCTATGGCCAGCTTCTTGATAAGAATGCAACATAGACTCGATTTGGCGCCTATGGCCAGCTTCTTGATAAGAATGCAACATTTGGCGCCTATGGCCAGCTTCTTGATAAGAATGCAACATAGAATCGATTTGGCGCTTCTTGATAAGAATGCAACATAGAATCGATTTGATAAGAATTTGGCGCCTATGGCCAGCTTCTTGAAAGAATGCAACATAGAATCGATTTGGCGCCTATGGAATGCCATAGAATCGATTTGGCTTCTTTTTGATAAGAATGCAACATAGAATCGATTTGGCGCCTATGGCCAGCTTCTTGATAAGAATGCAACATAGAATCGATTTGGCGCCTATGGCCAGCTTCTTGATAAGAATGCAACATAGAATCGATTTGGCGCCTATGGCCAGCTTCTTGATAAGAATGCAACATAGAATCGATTTGGCGCCTATGGCCAGCTTCTTGATAAGAATGCAACATAGAATCGATTTGGCGCCTATGGCCAGCTTCTTGATAAGAATGCAACATAGAATCGATTTGGCGCCTATGGCCAGCTTCTTGATAAGAATGCAACATAGAATCGATTTGGCGCCTATGGCCAGCTCTTGATAAGAATGCAACATAGAATCGATTTGGCGCCTATGGCCAGATTCTTGATAAGAATGCAACATAGAATCGATTTGGCGCCGGCCAGGCTTCTTGATAAGAATGCAACATAGAATCGATTTGGCGCCTATGGCCAGCTTCTTGATAAGAATGCAACATAGAATCGATTTGGCGCCTATGGCCAGCTTCTTGATAAGAATGCAACATAGAATCGATTTGGCGCCTATGGCCAGCTTCTTGATAAGAATGCAACATAGAATCGATTTGGCGCCTATGGCCAGCTTCTTGATAAGAATGCAACATAGAATCGATTTGGCGCCAATGGCAACATAGAATCGATTTGATAAGAATGAATCGATTTACATGGAATCTTGATAAGAATGCAACATAGAATCGATTTATGCCTATGGCCAGCTTCTTGATAAGAATGCAACATAGAATCGATTTGGCGCCTATGGCCAGCTTCTTGATAAGAATGCAACATAGAATCGATTTGATAAGATAAAATGCAACATAGAATCGATTTGGCGCCTATGGCCAGCTTCTTGATAAGAATGCAACATAGAATCGATTTGGCGCCTATGGCCAGCTTCTTGATAAGAATGCAACATAGAATCGATTTGGCGCCTATGGCCAGCTTCTTGATAAGAATGCAACATAGAATCGATTTGGCGCCTATGGCCAGCTTCTTTGATAAGAAATGCAACATAGAATCGATTTGGCGCCTATGGCCAGCTTCTTGATAAGAATGCAACATAGAATCGATTTGGCGCCTATGGCCAGCTTAAGAATGCAACATAGAATCGATTTATGCCTATGGCCAGCTTCTTGATAAGAATGCAACATAGAATCGATTTGGCGCCTATGGCCAGCTTCTTGATAAGAATGCAACATAGAATCGATTTGGGGCCTATGGCCAGCTTCTTGATAAGAATGCAACATAGAATCGATTTGGCGCCTATGGCCAGCTTTGATAAGAATGCAACATAGAATCGATTTGGCGCCTATGGCCAGCTTTTGATAAGAATGCAACATAGAATCGATTTGGCGCCTTGGCCAGCTTCTGATAAGAATGCAACATAGAATCGATTTGATATGGCCAGCTTCTTGATAAGAATGCAACATAGAATCGATTTGGCGCCTATGGCCAGCTTCTTTGATAAGAATGCAACATAGAATCGCCTATTTTCTTGATAAGAATGCAACATAGAATCGATTTGGCGCCTGGCCAGCTTCTTGATAAGAATGCAACATAGAATCGATTTGGCGCCTATGGCCAGCTTCTTGATAAGAATGCAACATAGAATCGATTTGGCGCCTATGGCCAGCTTCTTGATAAGAATGCAACATAGAATCGATTTGGCGCCTATGGCCAGCTTCTTGATAAGAATGCAACATAGAATCGATTTGGCGCCTATGGCCAGCTTCTTGATAAGAATGCAACATAGAATCGATTTGAATAACATAGAATCGCCAATGGCCAGCTTCTTGATAAGAATGCAACATAGAATCGATTTGGCGCCTGCGGCCAGCTTCTTGATAAGAATGCAACATAGAATCGATTTCCATGCCAATGGCCAGCTTCTTGATAAGAATGCAACATAGAATCGATTTGGCGCCTATGGCCAGCTTCTTTTGATAAGAATGCAACATAGAATCGATTTGGCGCCTATGGCCAGCTTTTTGATAAGAATGCAACATAGAATCGATTTGGCGCTTATGGCCAGCTTTGATAAGAATGCAACATAGAATCGATTTGCCTATGGCGATAAGAATGCAACATAGAATCGATTTGGCGCCTATGGCCAGCTTCTTGATAAGAATGCAAACATAGAATGATTTGGGGCCTATGGCCAGCTTTTTGATAAGAATGCAAATATAGAATCGATTTGGCGCCTATGGCCAGCTTTTGATAAGAATGCAACATAGAATCGATTTGGCGCCTATGGCCAGCTTCGATAAGAATGCAACATAGAACGATTTGGCGCCTGGTGGCCAGCTTGATAAGAATGCAACATAGAATCGATTTGGCGCCTATGGCCAGCTTCTTTGATAAGAATGCAACATAGAATCGATTTATGCCATGGCCAGCTTGATAAGAATGCAACATAGAATCGATTTATGCCATGGCCAGCTTTTTTGATAAGAATGCAACATAGAATCGATTTGATAAGAACAGCTTCTTGGATAAGAATGGAACCAGACTTGATAATAAGAATGCAACATAGAATCGATTTGGCGCCCATACGCTTCGATAAGAATGCAACATAGAATCGATTTGGCGCTCATGGTCAGCTTGATAAGAATGCAAATAGAATCGATTTGGCGCCTATGGCCAGCTTCTTGATAAGAATGCAACATAGAATCGATTTGGCGCCTAAGGCCAGCTTCTTGATAAGAATGCAACATAGAATCGATTTGGTGCCTATGGGCCAGCTTCTTGATAAGAATGCAACATAGAATCGATTTGGCGCCTATGGCCAGCTTTTGATAAGAATGCAAATCGATTTGGCGCCTCGGCCATTTTGATAAGAATGCAAACATAGAATCGATTTGGCGCCTATGGCCAGCTTTTGATAAGAATGCAACATAGACTCGATTTGGCGCCTATGGCCAGCTTCTTTGATAAGAATGCAACATAGAATCGATTTGGCGCCTATGGCCAGCTTGATAAGAATGCAACATAGAATCGATTTATGCCTATGGCCAGCTTCTTGATAAGAATGCAACATAGAATCGATTTGGCGCCTATGGCCAGCTTCTTGATAAGAATGCAACATAGAATCGGATTTGGCGCCAATGGCCAGCTTCTTTGATAAGAATGCAACATAGAATCGATTTGGCGCCTATGGCCAGCTTCTTGATAAGAATGCAACATAGAATCGATTTGGCGCCTATGGATAAGAATGCAACATAGAATCGATTTGGGGCCAATGGCCAGCTTCGATAAGAATGCAACATAGACTGATTTGGCGCCTATGGCCAGCTTCTTGATAAGAATGCAACATAGACCTGATTTATGTCTATGGCCAGCTTCTTGATAAGAATGCAACAGACAGAATCGATTTGGCGCTCTATGGCCAGCTTCTGATAAGAATGCAAATATAGAATCGACGGTAGTCAATGGCCAGCTTCTTGATAAGAATGCAACATAGACTGATTTAAGCTCATGGCCAGCTTCTGATAAGAATGCAACATAGAATCGATTTGGCGCCTATAAGTGGCCAGCTTCTTACAAGAATTTAACAGAATCGATTTACGCCCATGGCCAGCTTTGATAAGAATGCAACATAGAATCGATTTGGGGCCAATGGCCAGCTTCATAAGAATGCAAAGAGACTCGATTTGGCGCCATGGCCAGCTTCTTGATAAGAATGCAACATAGACTGATTTGGCGCCTGGGTATTAGCCTTGATAATGCACATAGAATCGATTTGCCTATGGCCAGCTTCTTGATAAGAATGGAACATAGAATCGATTTGGCGCTCTGCACAGCTTCTTGATAAGAATGCAAACATAGAATCGATTTGGCGCTCATGGCCAGCTTCTTGATAAGAATGCACATAGAATCGACTTTGGCGCCTGCGGCCAGCTTCTTGATAAAAGAATGCAACATAGAATCGATTTGGCGCCGGTGCCAGCTTTGATAAGAATGCAACATAGAATCGATTTGGCGCCTATGGCCAGTTTCTTGATAAGAATGCAAAGATAGAATTGACGGCGCTTGCACAGCTTTGACAGAATGCAACATAGAATCGATTTGCTTCTTTTGATAAGAATGTGCAAACATAGAATCGATTTAAGCTCTGCACAGCTTCTTTGATAAGAATGCAAATATAGACTCGATTTGCGCCTATGGCCAGCTTGACAAGAATGCAAACATAGACTAATCAAGTTTGTAGCCAGCTTCTTGATAAGAATGCAACATAGAATCGATATGTCATGGGCCGCTTCGACAAGAATGCAAACATAGAATCGATTTGTTTATGGCCAGCTTCTTGATAAGAATGCAACATAGAATCGATTTGGCGCCTGGCACAGCTTCTTGATAAGAATGTGCAACATAGAATCGACGGCGCTGCGGTAACAGCTTCTTGATAAGAAATGCAATATAGAATCGATTTCGTTGCGGCCAGCTTTGATAGAACAATATAGAATTGATTTAAGTTTGCGGCCAGCGCTTCGATAAGAATGCAACATAGACTGATTTGGGGCCTATGGCCATAAGAATGCAACATAGACTCGATTTGGAATGCAACATAGATGGCCAGGCCTTCTTGATAAGAATGCAACATAGACTCGATTTGGCGCCTATGGCCAGCTTCTTGATAAGAATGCAACATAGAATCGATTTGGCGCCTATGGCCAGCTTCTTGATAAGAATGCAACATAGAATCGATTTGGCGCCTAATGGCCGATTTTCTTGATAAGAATGCAACATAGAATCGATTTGGCGCCTATGGCCAGCTTCTTGATAAGAATGCAACATAGACTCGATTTGGCGCCTATGGCCAGCTTCTTGATAAATGAACATGCAACATATAAGAATCGATTTTGGCGCCTATGGCCAGCTTCTTGATAAGAATGCAACATAGAATCGATTTGGCGCCTATATAAGAATGCAACATAGACTCGATTTGGCGCCTATGGCCAGCTTCTTGATAAGAATGCAACATAGACTCGATTTGGCGCCTATGGCCAGCTTCTTGATAAGAATGCAACATAGACTCGATTTGGCGCCTATGGCCAGCTTCTTGATAAGAATGCAACATAGAATCGATTTGGCGCCTATGGCCAGCTTCTTGATAAGAATGCAACATAGACTCGATTTGGCGCCTATGGCCAGCTTCTTGATAAGAATGCAACATAGACTCGATTTGGCGCCTATGGCCAGCTTCTTGATAAGAATGCAACATAGACTCGATTTGGCGCCTATGGCCAGCTTCTTGATAAGAATGCATCATAGACTCGATTTGGGGCCTATGGCCAGCTTCTTGATAAGAATGCAACATAGACTCGATTTGGCGCCTATGGCCAGCTTCTTGATAAGAATGCAACATAGACTCGATTTGGCGCCTATATTAGCTTCTTGATAAGAATGCAACATAGAATCGATTTCTATGGCTTGATAAGAATGCAACATAGACTCGATTTGGCGCCTATGGCCAGCTTCTTGATAAGAATGCAACATAGACTCGATTTGGCGCCTAACATAGAATCGATTTGGCGCCTATGGCCAGCTTCTTGATAAGAATGCAACATAGATAGATTTGGCGCCTATGGCCATTTTGATAAGAATGCAACATAGAATCGATTTGGCGCCTTCTTCTTGATAAGAATGCAACATAGACTCGATTTGGCGCCTATGGCCAGCCTCTTGATAAGAATGCAACATAGAATCGATTTGGCGCCTATGGCCAGCTTCTTGATAAGAATGCAACATAGAATCGATTTGGCGCCTATGGCCAAACTTCTTGATAAGAATGCAACATAGACTCGATTTGGCGCCTATGGCCAGCTTCTTGATAAGAATGCAACATAGACTCGATTTGGCGCCTATGGCCAGCTTCTTGATAAGAATGCAACATAGACTCGATTTGGCGCCTATGGCCAGCTTCTTGATAAGAATGCAACATAGAATCGATTTGGCGCCTATGGCCAGCTTCTTGATAAGAATGCAACATAGAATCGATTTGGCGCCTATGGCCAGCTTCTTGATAAGAATGCAACATAGAATCGATTTGGCGCCTATGGCCAGCTTCTTGATAAGAATGCAACATAGAATCGATTTGGCGCCTTGATAAGAAAGCAACATAGAATCGATTTGGCGCCTATGGCCAGCTTCTTGATAAGAATGCAACATAGAATCGATTTGGCGCCTATGGCCATTCTTGATAAGAATGCAACATAGAATCGATTTGGCGCCTATGGCCAGCTTCTTGATAAGAATGCAACATAGAATCGATTTGGGGCCAATGGCCAGCTTCTTGATAAGAATGCAACATAGAATCGATTTGGCGCCTATGGCCAGCTTCTTGATAAGAATGCAACATAGAATCGATTTGGCGCCTATGGCCAGCTTCTTGATAAGAATGCAACATAGAATCGATTTGGCGCCATTTAGACTCGATTTGGCCAGCTTCTTGATAAGAATGCAACATAGAATGCTCGATTCGATTTGGCGCCTATGGCCAGCTTCTTGATAAGAATGCAACATAGACTCGATTTGGCGCCTATGGCCAGCTTCTTGATAAGAATGCAACATAGAATCGATTTGGCGCCTATGGCCAGCTTCTTGATAAGAATGCAACATAGAATCGATTTGGCGCCTATGGCCAGACTCGATTTGGCGCCGATTTGGCCAGCTTCTTGATAAGAATGCAACATAGACTCGATTTGGCGCCTATGGCCAGCTTCTTGATAAGAATGCAACATAGAATCGATTTGGCGCCTATGGAATGCAACATAGACTCGATTTGGCTTTCTTGATAAGAATGCAACATAGAATCGATTTGGCGCCTATGGCCAGCTTCTTGATAAGAATGCAACATAGACTCGATTTGGCGCCTATGGCCAGCTTCTTGATAAGAATGCAACATAGACTCGATTTGGCGCCTATGGCCAGCTTCTTGATAAGAATGCAACATAGAATCGATTTGGCCAATGGCCAGCTTCTTGATAAGAATGCAACATAGTCTCGATTTGGCGCCTATGGCCAGCTTCTTGATAAGAATGCAACATAGACTCGATTTGGCGCCTATGGCCAGCTTCTTGATAAGAATGCATCATAGACTCGATTTGGCGCCTATGGCCAGCTTCTTGATAAGAATGCAACATAGACTCGATTTGGCGCCTATGGCCAGCTTCTTGATAAGAATGCAACATAGACTCGATTTGGCGCCTATGGCCAGCTTCTTGATAAGAATGCAACATAGAATCGATTTGGAATCAGATTCTTGATAAGAATGCAACATAGAATCGATTTGGCGCCTATAATAGCCTTGATGGCCAGCTTCTTGATAAGAATGCAACATAGACTCGATTTGGCGCCAATGGCCAGCTTCTTGATAAGAATGCAACATAGACTCGATTTGGCGCCTATGGCCAGCTTCTTGATAAGAATGCAACATAGAATCGATTTGGCGCCTATGGCCAGCTTCTTGATAAGAATGCAACATAGAATCGATTTGGCGCCTATCGCCATTTGATAAGAAATGCAACAGAATCGATTTACTGTATGCTTTTGATAAGAATGCACATAGAATCGATTTGGGGCCAGCTGGCCAGCTTGATAAGAACAAATATAGACTGATTTGGCGTATTGCGGCTAGCTTTTGATAAGAATGCAATATAGAATCTCGATTTGGCGCCATGGCCAGCTTTCTTTGATAAGAATGCAAATATAGAATTTGATTTGGGGGCCAATGGCCATTTTCTTTGAATGAAACATAGACTCGATTTGAAGGCCCAGTACAGCTTCTTGACAAGAATGCAAATATAGAATCGATTTGGCGCCTATGCACAGCTTCTTGATAAAGAATGCAATATAGAATCGATTTGGCGCCTATGGCCAGCTTTTGATAAGAAATAATATAGAATCGATTTATGCCAATGGCCAGCTTCGACAAGAATGCAATATAGACTGATTTGGCGCCTGTAATAGCTTCGATAAGAATGCAACATAACTGGATTTGGCGCCCATGGCCACGCTTGATAAGAAGAATCATTGAATCGATTTGGCGCCTATGGCCAGCTTCTTGATAAGAATGCAACATAGACTCGATTTGGGGCCTATGGCCAGCTTCTTGATAAGAATGCAACATAGAATCGATTTGGCGCCTATGGCAACATAGACTCGATTTGCTTCTTGATAAGAAAGAATGCAACATAGAATCGATTTGGCGCCTATGGCCAGCTTCTTGATAAGAATGCAACATAGAATCGATTTGGCGCCTATGGCCAGCTTCTTGATAAGAATGCAACATAGAATCGATTTGGCGCCTATGGCCAGCTTCTTGATAAGAATGCAACATAGAATCGATTTGGCGCCCAATGGCCAGCTTCTTGATAAGAATGCAACATAGAATCGATTTGGCGCCTATGGCCAGCTTCTTGATAAGAATGCAACATAGACTCGATTTGGCGCCTATGGCCAGCTTCTTGATAAGAATGCAACATAGAATCGATTTGGCGCCTATGGCCAGCTTCTTGATAAGAATGCAACATAGAATCGATTTGGCGCCTATGGCCAGCTTTTAAGAATGCAACATAGAATCGATTTGGCGCCTATGGCCAGCTTCTTGATAAGAATGCAACATAGAATCGATTTGGCGCCTATGGCCAGCTTCTTGATAAGAATGCAACATAGAATCGATTTGGCGCCTATGGCCAGCTTCTTGATAAGAATGCAACATAGAATCGATTTGGCGCCTATGGCCAGCTTCTTGATAAGAATGCAACATAGTCTCGATTTGGCGCCTATGGCCAGCTTCTCGATAAAGAATGCAATATAGACTCTGACGGCGCCTATGGCCAGCTCCTTTGATGTTATGCATCATAAATTCGATTTGGCGCTTCATGGCTGCTTCTGATAAGTACCGCATCATAGACTTCCGATTTAGCCTGCGCCAGCTTCTTGATAAGAATGCAACATAGACTCGATTTGGCGCCTATGGCCAGCTTGATAAGAATGCATCATAGACTCGATTTGGTGCCTATGGCCCAACTTGATAAAGAATGCAACATAGAATCGATTTGGCGCCTATGGCCAGCTTCTGATAAGAATGCAACATAGAATCGATTTGGCGCCTTGGCCAGCTTCTTGATAAGAATGCAACATAGAATCGATTTGGCGCCTATGGCCAGCTTCTTGATAAGAATGCAACATAGAATCGATTTGGCGCCAATGGCCAGCTTCTTGATAAGAATGCAACATAGAATCGATTTGGCGCCTATGGCCAGCTTCTTGATAAGAATGCAACATAGAATCGATTTGGCGCCTATGGCCAGCTTCTTGATAAGAATGCAACATAGAATCGATTTGGCGCCTGGCCCAGCTTCTTGATAAGAATGCAACATAGAATCGATTTGGCGCCAATGGCCTTCTTGATAAGAATGCAACATAGAATCGATTTGGCGCCTATGGCCAGCTTCTTGATAAGAATGCAAACATAGAATCGATTTGGGGCCAATGGCCAATAAGAATGCAACATAGAATCGATTTGGCGCCTATGGCCAGCTTCTTGATAAGAATGCAACATAATTTTACGGCGCCTATGGCCAGCTTCTTGATAAGAACGCATCATAGACTGATTTGGGGCCTATGGCCAGCTTCTGATAAGAATGCAACATAGAATCGATTTGGGCCCCTTCATAAGAATGCCAGCTTTTGGCGCTTGGCCATATAAGAATGCAACATAGAATGATTTGGGGCCAATGGCCAGCTTGATAAGAATGCAACATAGAATCGATTTGCCTATGTACCTTGATAAGAATGCAACATGTAACTTTTGAAGCTGATAAGAATGCATAGATAGACTGACGGCGCCCAGGTCAGCTTCTTGATAAGAATGCAACAGAATCGATTTATGCCTATGGCCAGCTTGATAAGAATGCATCATAGAATCGATTTAAACAATAAATAGCTTCTGATAAGAATGCAACATAGAATCGATTTGGCGCCTATGGCCAGCTTCTTTGATAAGAATGCAACATAGAATCGACGGCGTTTTGCACAGCTTCTGATAAGAATGCAAATATAACGATTTGCGCCTATGGCCAGCTTCTGATAAGAATGCAAATATAGACTGATTTTACTCATGCCTTGATAATATAGACTCGATTTGCTGGATAAGAATGCATCATAGAATCGATTTGGGCCAATGGCCAGCTTTGATAAGAATGCAACATAGAATCGATTTGCGCCTAGGCCAGCTTCTTGATAAGAATGCAACATAGAATCGATTTGGTTTGCGGCCAGCTTCTTGATAAGAATGCAACATAGAATCGATTTGGCGCCTATGGCCAGCTTCTTGATAAGAATGCAACATAGAATCGATTTGGCGCCTATGGCCAGCTTCTTTGATAAGAATGCACATAGAATCGATTTGGCGCCATGGCCAGCTTCTTGATAAGAATGCAACATAGAATCGATTTGGCGCCTATGGCCAGCTTCTGATAAGAATGCAAACATAGAATCGATTGGCGCCTGCGGCCATTTGATAAGAATGCAACCCTAAATCGATTTGCCTATGGCCAGCTTCTTGATAAGAATGCAACATAGAATCGATTTGGACCCTGGCCACTTCTTGATAAGAATGCAAATATAGAATCGATTTGGCGCCTATGGGCCAGCTTCTGATAAGAATGCAACATAGAATCGATTTGGCGCCTATTAAGAATGCAATATAATCGATTTGGCGCCTATACGCTTTCTGATAAGAATGCAACATACCGATTTAAGATTTGGGGCGACGGTTTATGGCCAGCTTCTGATAAGAACAAAACATAATGCAACATAAGAATGCAACATAGACGATTTAGGTCGCCTGATGAATGCCATAGCTTCTTCATAATAGATAAGAATGCAACATAGAATCGATTTGGCGCTACTGGCCAGCTTCTGATAAGAATGCAACATAGAATCGATTTGGCCTATGGCCAGCTTTTGATAAGAATGCAACATGGAATCGATTTGGGATATGGCCAGCTTCTTGATAAGAATGCAACATAGAATCGATTTACGCCTTATATTAGCTTCTTGATAAGAATGCAACACAGAATCGATTTGAATGGCGTAATAGATAAGAATGCAACATAGAATCGATTTGGCGCCTATGGCCAACTTTTTGATAAATGCAACATAGAATCGATTTGGGGCCAATTTTTGATAAGAATGCAACAGAATCGATTTGGCATATGGCCAGCTTCTTGATAAGAATGCAACATAGAATCGATTTAGCGCTCTATGGCCAACTTCTTGATAAGAATGCAAATATAGAATCGATTTGGGAGCGCCTATGGCCAGCTTCTTGATAAGAATGCAACATAGAATCGATTTGGCGCCAATGGCCAGCTTCTTGATAAGAATGCAACATAGAATCGATTTGGCGCCTATGGCCAGCTTCTTGATAAGAATGCAACATAGAATCGATTTGGCGCCTATGATTTATGCCAGCTTCTTTGATAAGAAATGCAACATAAGAATCGATTTGGCGCCAATGGCCAGTTTGATAAGAAATGCAACATGAATGGATTAAAAGCTTGGTGCACAGCTCCTTGACAAGAAACGCAACATAGAATCAGATTTGGCGCCAATGGCCAGCTTCTTTGATAAGAATATAATATAGAATCGATTTGATAAGAATGCAACAATGGCCAGCTTCTTGATAAGAATGCAACATAGATTCCGATTTAAATAATGGCAATTCTTGATAAGAATGCAACATAGAATCGACGGCGCCCATGGCCAGCTTCTTTGACAAAAATGCAACATAGAATGATTTTATGCCTATGGCCAGCTTCTGACAAGAATGCAAGACTTCCCCGATTTGGTGCCTATTTTTGATAAGAATGCAACATAGACTGATTTGCCCTCGGGCTTCTTGATAAGAATGCAACATAGAATCGATTTTGGCGCCTATGGCCAGCTTCTGATAAGAATGCAACATAGAATGATTTGGCCTAAGGCGGCCAGCTTTTGATAAGAATGCAACATAGAATCGATTTGGCGCCTATGGCCAGCTTTTGATAAGAATGCAACATGGAACCGATTTGGCGCCTATAAGAATGCAACATAGAATCTTGATAAAGAAAGAATGCAACATAGAATCGATTTGGCGCCTATGGCCAGCTTTTGATAAGAATGCAACATAGAATCGACGGCGCCTTTGATAAGAATGAGAACGACAGCTTTTTGATAAGAATGCAACATAGAATCGATTTGGCGCCTATACCCGCTTCTTGATAAGAATGCAACATAGAATCTGATTTTATGCCTATGGCCAGCTTCTGATAAGAATGCAACATAGAATCGATTTGGCGCCTATGGTCAGCTTCTGATAAGAATGCAAAGAATGATTTACAATGGCCAGCTTTTTGACGAATTAGACCTGATTTATGCCCTATGGCCAGCTTTTTAAGAATGCAAGAATGCAACATAAGAATGCGATTTGATTTGGCGCCTATGGCCAGCTTCTTGATAAGAATGCAATATGACTCGATTTGGCGCCTATGGCCAGCTTCTTGATAAGAATGCAACATAGAATCGGATTTAGCGCCTATAAGAATGCAACATAGAATTGATTTCTTGGCCATTTGATAAGAATGCAACATAGAATCGATTTGGGGCCATGGCCAGCTCTTGATCAGAATGCAACATAGAATCGTTGTTGGCCAGCCTATGGGGCACGCAACATAGAACTTTTTTGATAAGAATGCAACATAGAATCGATTTGGGGCCAATGGCCATAAGAATGAGAATCATTTATGCCGCTTGCACAGCTTCTTTGATAGAATGCAACATAGACCGATTTGGCGCCTATGGCCAGCTTGATAAAGAACACAACACCGAATCGACGGGTGTAGCCCAGCTTTTGATAAGAATGCAACATAGAATCGATTTGGGGCCAATGGCCAGCTTTTTGATAAGAATGCAACATAGAATCGATTTATGCGCCTATGGCCAACTTGATAAAGAATGCAACATAGAATCGACGGCTATACGCTTTGGAATGCCTATAATGGCCAGTTTGATAAGAATGCAACATAGAATCGATTTGGCGCCTATGGCCAGCTTCTTGATAAGAATGCAACATAGAATGATTTGGGGCCAACGGCCAGCTTCTTGATAAGAATGCAACATAGAATCGATTTGGCGCCTATGGCCAGCTTCTTGATAAGAATGCAACATAGACTCGATTTGTCGCCAATGGCCAGCTTCTTGATAAGAATGCAACATAGAATCGATTTGGCGCCAATGGCCAGCTTCTGATAAGAATGCAACATAGAATCGATTTGGCGCCTATGGCCAGCTTTTTGATAAGAATGCATCATAGATCGACGGCGCCCATGCCCAGCTTTTGATAAGAATGCATCATAGAATCGATTAAGTTGCCCATTGCCAGCTTCTTGATAAGAATGCAACATAGAATCGATTTGGCCACGGACAGCTTTGATAAGAATGCAACATAGAATCGATTTGGCGCCTATGGCCAGCTTTTGATAAGAATGCAACATAGACTGATTTGGCGCCTAATAGCTTCTTGATAAGAATGCAACATAGAATCGATTTGGCGCCTATGGCCAGCTTTTGATAAGAATGCAACATAATCGATTTGGGGCCAATGGCCAGCTTTTGATAAGAATGCAACATAGACCTGATTGGCGCCAATTTCGATAAGAATGCAACATAGAATCGATTTGGCCTCATGGAATGCCATAGACTTCTTGATAAGAATGCAACATAGACTGATTTGGGGCCAATGGCCAGCTTCGATAAGAATGCAACATAGAATCGATTTGACGCCTATGGCCAGCTTCTTGATAAGAATGCAACATAGACTCGATTTGGGCCCATGGCCAGCTTCTGATAAGAATGCAACATAGACTCGATTTGGCGCCTATGGCCAATGGCCAGCTTCTTGATAAGAATGCAACATAGAATCGATTTGGCGCCTATGGCCAGCTTCTTGATAAGAATGCAACATAGAATCGATTTGGCGCCAATGGCCAGGTTTTTGATAAGAATGCAACATAGAATCGATTTGGCGCCAATGGCCAGCTTCTGATAAGAATGCATCATAGAATCGATTTGGGGCCAATGGACAGCTTCTTGATAAGAATGCAACATAGAATCGATTTGGCGCCTATAAGCAGCTTTTGATAAAGAATGCAACATAGACTCGATTTGGGGCCAGAATTTCTGATAAGAATGCAACATAGAATCGATTTTGCGGCGAATGAACATGAACTTCTTGATAAGAATGCAACATAGAGACTCGATTTGGGGCAAACAATGGCCAGCTTCTTGATAAGAATGCAACATAGAATCGATCGGCGCCTATGGCCAGCTTCGATAAGAATGCAACATAGAATCGGGATTTGGGGCCAATGGCCAGCTTCTTGATAAGAATGCATCATAGACTGATTTAAATAATGGCTTTGACAAGAATGATATAGAATTTGGACGCCCAAATATAAGAATCGATCGATTTGGCGCCTACAGGCCAGCTTCTGATAAGAATGCAACATAGAATCGATTTGGCGCCTATGGCCAGCTTGATAATAAGAATGCATCATAGACTCGATTTGCAATGGCCAGCTTCTTGATAAGAATGCAACATAGACTCGATTTGGCGCCGCCTTTTGATGGCATACAGATTTGGCTTGGCTTTATTGATAAGAATGCAACATAGAATCGATTTGGCGCCTATGGCCAGCTTCTGATAAGAATGCAACATAGAATCGATTTGGCGCCCCAGGCCAGCTTCTTGATAAGAATGCAACATAGACTGATTTGTTAATGGCCAGCTTGATAAGAATGCATCATAGACTCGATTTGGCGCCTATGGCCAGCTTCTTGATAAGAATGCATCATAGACTCGATTTGGGGCCACGGCCAGCTTCTTGATAAGAATGCAACATAGAATCGATTTGGCGCCTATGGACTGCCGCCTATGGCTTTTTGATAAGAATGCAACATAGACTGATTTTGGCGCCCATGGCCAGCTTCTTGATAAGAATGCAACATAGAAATTTTAAATACGATTTTACAAGAATGCAACTATGGCCAGCTTCTTGATAAGAATGCAAATAGAATCGATTTGGCGCCTAACCAGCTTCTTGATAAGAATGCAAATAGACTCGATTTGGGGCCAATGGGTCATTTTTGATAAGAATGCAACATAGACGGCGCCTATGGCCAGCTTTGATAAGAATGCAACATAGACTTGATTTGGGGCCAATGGCCAGCTTCTTGAGAAGAATGCAACATAGAATCGATTTGGCGCCTATGGCCAGCTTCTTGATAAGAATGCATCATAGACTCGATTTAGCGCCAATGGCCAGCTGATAAGAATGCAATATATGTATCGATTTTATGCCTATGGCCAGCTTTTTGATAAGAATGCATCATAGACTGATTTGGGGCCCAATGGCCAGCTTCTTGATAAGAATGCAACATAGACTTGATTTAGCCTATGGCCAGTTTCTTGTTAAGAATGCAATATAGACTCGATTTGGCGCCTATGGCCAGCTTGACATAGCTTCTGATAAGAATGCAACATAGACTCGATTTAAGCCAATGGCCAGCTTCTTGATAAGAATGCAAATAGACCTTGATTTGGCGCCTATGGCCAGTTTCTTGATAAGAATGCAAACATAGAATCGATTTTGCGCCTATGTCCAGCTTCTTGATAAGAATGCAACATAGACTCGATTTGGCGCCCATGGCCAGCTTCTTGATAAGAATGCATCATAGAATCGATTTGCGCCCATGGCCAGCTTGATAAGAATGCAACATAGAATCGATTTGGGGCTCATACAGCTTCTTGATAAGAATGCAACATAGAATCGATTTGGCGCTTCATGGCCAGCTTCTTGATAAGAATGCATCATAGACTCGATTTGGGGCCAATGGCCAGCTTCTTGATAAGAATGCAACATAGAATCGATTTGGCGCCTATGCCCAGCTTCTTGATAAGAATGCAACATAGACTCGATTTGGCCTTTGCCAACTTTGATAAGAATGCAACATAGACTCGATTTGGGGCCAATGGCCAGCTTCTGATAAGAATGCAAATAGACTCGGATTTAGCCACATGGCCAGATAAGAATTGGCGCCTATGGCCAGCTTCTGATAAGAATGCAACATAGACTCGATTTGGGGCCATGTAATGGTTCAGAATTCATAGACTGATAAGAATGAACAAATATAGAATGATTTGGGCCAATGGCCAGCTTCTTGATAAGAATGCAACATAGACTCGATTTGGGGCCAATGGCCAGCTTCTTGATAAGAATGCAACATAGAATCGATTTGGGGCTTGCGGCCAGCTTTTGATAAGAATGCAACATAGAATCGATTTGGCGCCTATGGCCAGCTTTTGATAAGAATGCAACATAGACTGATTTGGCGCCTATGGCCAGCTTGATAAGAATGCATCATAGACTCGATTTGGCGCCTATGGCCAGCTTCTTGATAAGAATGCAACATAGACTCGATTTGGCGCCTATGGCCAGCTTCTTGATAAGAATGCATCATAGACTCGATTTGGCGCCTATGGCCAGCTTTTTGATAAGAATGCATCATAGACTCGATTTGGCGCCTATGGCCAGCTTCTTGATAAGAATGCAACATAGACTCGATTTGGCGCCTATGGCCAGCTTCTTGATAAGAATGCAACATAGACTCGATTTGGCGCCTATGGCCAGCTTCTTGATAAGAATGCAACATAGACTCGATTTGGCGCCTATGGCCAGCTTTTTGATAAGAATGCAACATAGAATCGATTTGGCGCCTATGGCCAGCTTCTTTGATAAGAATGCAACATAGACTTTGGGGATTTGATAAGCGCCTATGGCCAGCTTCTTGATAAGAATGCAACATAGACTCGATTTGGCGCCTATGCCAGCTTCTTGATAAGAATGCAACATAGTCTCGATTTGGCGCCTATGGCCAGCTTCTTGATAAGAATGCAACATAGAATCGATTTGAGTTTAAATGTCAGATAAGAATTGAATCGATTTGGCGCCTATGGCCAGCTTCTTGATAAGAATGCAACATAGACTCGATTTGGCGCTTCTGATAAGAACGGCCAGCTTCTTGATAAGAATGCAACATAGACTTGATTTTGATAAGAATGCAACATAGCCTTTACCCAGCTTCTTGATAAGAATGCAACATAGACTCGATTTGGCGCCTATGGCCAGCTTCTGATAAGAATGCAACATAGACTCGATTTGGCGCCTATGGCCAGCTTCTTGATAAGAATGCAACATAATCTCGATTTGGCGCCAATGGTCAGCTTCTTGATAAGAATGCAACATAGACTCGATTTGGCGCCAATGGCCAGCTTCTTGATAAGAATGCAACATAGAATCGATTTGGCGCCTATGGCCCTTCTTGATAAGAATGCAACATAGAATCGATTTGGCGCCTATGGCCAGCTTTTTGATAAGAATGCATCATAGACTCGATTTGGCGCCAATGGCCAGCTTCTTTATAAGAATGCAACATAGACTCGATTTGGCGCCAATGGCAGCTTTCTGATAAGAATGCATCATAGACTCGATTTGGCGCCTATGGCCAGCTTCTTGATAAGAATGCATCATAGACTCGATTTGGGGCCAATGGCCAGCTTCATGATAAGAATGCAACATAGACTCGATTTGGCGCCTATGGCCAGCTTCTTGATAAGAATGCATCATAGACTCGATTTGGCGCCTATGGCCAGCTTCTTGATAAGAATGCATCATAGACTCGATTTGGCGCCTATGGCCAGCTTCTTGATAAGAATGCATCATAGACTCGATTTGGGGCCAATGGCCAGCTTCTTGATAAGAATGCAACATAGACTCGATTTGGCGCCTATGGCCAGCTTCTTGATAAGAATGCATCATAGACTCGATTTGGCGCCAATGGCCAGCTTCTTGATAAGAATGCAACATAGACTCGATTTGGCGCCTATGGCCAGCTTCTTGATAAGAATGCAAAATAGACTCGATTTAGCGCCTATGGCCAGCTTCTTGATAAGAATGCAACATAGACTTGATTTGGCCAGTTTCATAAGAATGCAAATATAGCTTCTTGATAAGAATGCAACATAGACTCGATTTGGCGCCAATGGCCAGCTTCTTGATAAGAATGCAACATAGAATCGATTTGGCGCCTATGGCCAGCTTTTTGATAAGAATGCAAACATAGACTCGATTTGGCGCCAATGGCCCAGCTTCTTGATAAGAATGCAACATAGAAACAACATAAGAATCGATTTGGCGCCTATGGCCAGCTTCTTGATAAGAATGCAACATAGAATCGATTTGGCGCCAATGGCCAGCTTCTGATAAGAATGCAACATAGACTCGATTTGGCGCCTGGCGGCCAGCTTCTTGATAAGAATGCAACATAGAATCGATTTGGCGCCTATGGCCAGCTTGATAAGAATGCAACATAGACTTGATTTGGCGCTCGATTTGCAAGCTTCTTGATAAGAATGCAACATAGACTCGATTTGGCCCGCGGCCAGCTTCTTTGATAAGAATGCAACATAGAATCGATTTGGCGCCTATGGCCAGCTTCTTGATAAGAATGCAACATAGAGAATTGGCGCCTGATTCTTTGAAAGAATGCATATAGACTCGATTTGGCGCCTATGGCCAGCTTCTTGATAAGAATGCAACATAGACTCGATTTGGCGCCTATGGCCAGCTTCTGATAAGAATGCAACATAGACTCGATTTGGCGCCTGCCTTGATAAGAATGCAAATAGACTTTTGGCGCCTGATAAAGAATGCAAATCATAGACTCGATTTGGCGCCTATGGCCAGCTTCTTATAAGAATGCAACATAGACTTTTGGCGCCTATGGCCAGCTTCTTGATAAGAATGCAACATAGAATCGATTTGGCGCCTATGGCCAGCTTCTTGATAAGAATGCAACATAGACTCGATTTGGGGCCAATGGCCAGCTTGATAAGAATGCAACATAGACTCGATTTGGCGCCTATGCCCAGCTTCTTGATAAGAATGCAACATAGAATCGATTTGGCGCCTATGGCCAGCTTCTTGATAAGAATGCAACATAGACTCGATTTGGCGCCTATGCCAGCTTCTTGATAAGAATGCATCATAGACTTCTTGATAAGAATGCAACATAGACTCGATTTGGGGCCAATGGCCAGCTTCTTGATAAGAATGCAACATAGAATCGATTTGGCGCCTGCACCAGCTTCTGATAAGAATGCAACATAGAATCGATTTGGCGCCTATGGCCAACTTCTTGATAAGAATGCAACATAGAATCGATTTGAATGCCCATGGCCAGCTTTGGATAAGAATGCAACATAGACTCGATTTGGCGCCTATGGCCAGCTATAAGAATGCAACATAGACTCGATTTGGCCCATGGCCAGCTTCTTGATAAGAATGCAACATAGACTCGATTTGGCGCCTGGGCCAGCTTCTTGATAAGAATGCAACATAGAATCGATTTGGCGCTAATGGCCAGCTTCTTGATAAGAATGCAACATAGAATCGATTTGGCCCTATGGCCAGCTTGATAAGAATGCAACATAGACTCGATTTGGCGCCTATGGCCAGCTTCTGATAAGAATGCAACATAGACTCGATTTGGCGCCTATGGCCAGCTTCTTGATAAGAATGCAACATAGACTCGATTTGGCGCCTATGGCCAGCTTCTTGATAAGAATGCAACATAGAATCGATTTGGCGCCTATGGCCAGCTTCTTGATAAACATAGAATTTGCCATGGCCAGCTTCTTTATAAGGAATGCAACATAGAATCGATTTGGCGCCTATGGCCAGCTTCTTGATAAGAATGCAACATAGATAGAATTTGGCGCATGGCAATGGCCAGCTTCTAAGAATGCATCATAGAATCGATTTGGCGCCTATGGCCAGCTTTTGATAAGAATGCAACATAGACTCGATTTGGCGCCTATGGCCAGCTTCTTGATAAGAATGCAACATAGAATCGATTTGGCGCCTATGAATGCCATAGAATTTCTTGATAAGAATGCAACATAGAATCGATTTGATTTTCTTGATAAGAATGCCTATGGCCAGCTTCTTGATAAGAATGCAACATAGAATCGATTTGGTGCCAATGGCCAGCTTCTTGATAAGAATGCAACATAGAATCGATTTGGCGCCTATGGCCAGCTTTTTGATAAGAATGCAACATAGAATCGATTTGGGGCCAATGGCCAGCTTCTTGATAAGAATGCAACATAGACTCGATTTGGCGCCAGGCCAGCTTCTTGATAAGAATGCAACATAGACTCGATTTGGCGCCTATGGCCAGCTTCTTGATAAGAATGCAACATAGAATCGATTTGGCGCCTATGGCCAGCTTCTTGATAAGAATGCAACATAGAATCGATTTGGCGCCTATGGCCAGCTTCTTGATAAGAATGCAACATAGAATCGATTTGGGGCCAATGGCCAGCTTCTTGATAAGAATGCAACATAGAATCGATTTGGCGCCTATGGCCAGCTTCTTGATAAGAATGCAACATAGAATCGATTTGGCGCCTATGGCCAGCTTCTTGATAAGAATGCAACATAGAATCGATTTGGCGCCTATGGCCAGCTTCTGATAAGAATGCAACATAGAATCGATTTGGCGCCTATGGCCAGCTTCTTGATAAGAATGCAACATAGAATCGATTTGGCGCCTATGGCCAGCTTCTTGATAAGAATGCAACATAGAATCGATTTGGCGCCTATGGCCAGCTTGATAAGAATGCAACATAGACTCGATTTAGCGCCTATGGCCAGCTTCTTGATAAGAATGCAAATATAGAATCCAATGGCCATTTGAATGCAACCTGATTTGGCCAGCTTTTGATAAGAATGCAACATAGACTCGATTTGGCGCCTGCGCCCAGCTTCTTGATAAGAATGCATCATAGACTCGATTTAAATAATGAATAAGAATGCAACATAGACTCTTTGATAAGAATGATAAGATAGAATCGATTTGGCGCCAGCTAATGGCCAGCTTCTTGATAAGAATGCAACATAGACTCGATTTGGCGCCTATGGCCAGCTTCTTGATAAGAATGCAACATAGACTCGATTTGGGGCCAATGGCCAGCTTCTTGATAAGAATGCAACATAGAATCGATTTGGCGCCTATGGCCAGCTTCTTGATAAGAATGCAACATAGAATCGATTTGGCGCCTATGGCCAGCTTCTTGATAAGAATGCAACATAGAATCGATTTGGGGCCAATGGCCAGCTTCTTGATAAGAATGCAACATAGAATCGATTTGGCGCCTATGGCCAGCTTCTTGATAAGAATGCATCATAGAATCGATTTGGGGCCAATGGCCAGCTTGATAAGAATGCAACATAGAATCTGATTTGGCGCAATGGCCAGCTTCTGATAAGAATGCAACATAGAATCGATTTGGCGCCTATGGCCAGCTTCTTGATAAGAATGCAACATAGAATCGATTTGGCGCCAATGGCCAGCTTCTGATAAGAATGCAACATAGAATCGATTTGGTGCCAATGGCCAGCTTCTTGATAAGAATGCAACATAGAATCGATTTGGGGCCAATGGCCAGCTTCTTGATAAGAATGCAACATAGAATCGATTTGGCGCCTATGGCCAGCTTCTTGATAAGAATGCAACATAGAATCGATTTGGCGCCAATGGCCAGCTTCTTGATAAGAATGCAACATAGAATCGATTTGGCGCCAATGGCCAGCTTCTTGATAAGAATGCAACATAGAATCGATTTGGGGCCAATGGCCAGCTTCTTGATAAGAATGCAACATAGACTCGATTTGGCGCCTATGGCCAGCTTCTGATAAGAATGCAACATAGAATCGATTTGGCGCCAATGCCAGCTTGATAAGAATGCAACATAGAATCGATTTGGCGCCTATGGCCAGCTTCTTGATAAGAATGCAACATAGACCGATTTGGCGCCAAGAAATGCCAGCTTCTGATAAGAATGCAACATAGAGCGATTTGGCGCCTAGCTTCTTCTTGATAAGAATGCAAATATAGAATCGATTTGGCGCCTATGGCCAGCTTGATAAGAATGCAAATATAGAATCGATTTGGCGCTTCTTGATAAGAATGCAACATAGAATCGGCCATGGCCAGCTTCTTTGATAAGAATGCAACATAGAATCGATTTGGCGCCTATGGCCAGCTTTGATAAGAATGCAACATAGAATCGATTTGGCGCTAATGGCCAGCTTCTTGATAAGAATGCAACATAGACTCGATTTGGCGCCTTGATAAGAATGCCAGCGATTTGGGGCCAATGGCCAGCTGATAAGAATGCAACATAGAATCGATTTGCCTATGGCCAGCTTCTTGATAAGAATGCAATATAGAATCGATTTGGCGCCAATGGCCAGCTTCTTTGATAAGAATGCAACATAGAATTAGATGGCGCCAATGGCCAGCTTCTTGATAAGAATGCAACATAGAATCGATTTGGGGCCAATGGCCAGCTTCTTGATAAGAATGCAACATAGAATCGATTTGGCGCCAATGGCCAGCTTCTTGATAAGAATGCAACATAGAATTGATTTGGCGCCCATGGCCAGCTTCTTGATAAGAATGCATCATAGACTCGATTTGGCGCCTATGGCCAGCTTCTTGATAAGAATGCAACATAGACTCGATTTGGCGCCTATGGCCAGCTTCTTGATAAGAATGCAACATAGAATCGATTTGGTGCCAATGGCCAGCTTCTTGATAAGAATGCAACATAGAATCGATTTGGGCCTGGCCAGCTTCTTGATAAGAATGCAAATATAGACTCGATTTGGGCGCCTTGATAAGAATGGCCGCCAAGGCCAGCTTCTTGATAAGAATGCAACATAGACTTTGGCGCCTAATAATAGATTTTGATAAGAATGCAACATAGAATCGATTTGGCGCCTATGGCCAGCTTCTTGATAAGAATGCAACATAGACTCGATTTGGCGCCAATGGCCAGCTTCTTGATAAGAATGCAACATAGACTCGATTTAGCGCCTGGCCAGCTTGATAAGAATGCAACATAGACTGATTTGGCGCCATGGCCAGCTTCTTGATAAGATAAGATTTATGCCATGGCATAAGAATGCAACATAGAATCGATTTGGCGCCTATGGCCAGCTTCTTGATAAGAATGCAACATAGAATCGATTTGGGGCCAATGGCAGCCTTGGATAAGAATGCAACATAGATCGATTTGGCGCCTATTTCTGATAAGAATGCATCATAGACTCGATTTGGGGCCAATGGCCAGCTTCTTGATAAGAATGCAAACATAGACTCGATTTAAATAATGGCCAGCTTCTTGATAAGAATGCAAATATAGAATCGATTTGGCCTATGGCCAGCTTTTGATAAGAATGCAAATATAGACTCGATTTGGCGCCTATGGCCAGCTTCTTGATAAGAATGCAACATAATCGATTTGGCGCCTATGGCCAGCTTCTTGATAAGAATGCAACATAGACTCGATTTGGCGCCTATGGCCAGCTTCTTGATAAGAATGCAACATAGACTCGATTTGGCGCCTATGGCCAGCTTCTTGATAAGAATGCATCATAGACTCGATTTGGCGCCTATGGCCAGCTTCTTGATAAGAATGCATCATAGACTCGATTTGGGGCCAATGGCCAGCTTCTTGATAAGAATGCAACATAGACTCGATTTGGCGCCTATGGCCATAAGAATGCTTTTGGCTTGATAAGAATGCAACATAGAATCGATTTGGCGCCTATGGCCAGCTTTTGATAAGAATGCAACATAGAATCGATTTGGCGCCAATGGCCAGCTTCTTGATAAGAATGCAACATAGACTGATTTGGCGCCTATGGCCAGCTTCTGATAAGAATGCAACATAGAATCGATTGGCGCCTATGGCCAGCTTCTTGATAAGAATGCAACATAGACTCGATTTGGCGCCTTAATGCCAGCTTCTTGATAAGAATGCAACATAGAATCGATTTGGCGCCTATGGCCAGCTTCTGATAAGAATGCAACATAGAATCGATTTGATGGCAGCTTGATAAGAATGCAAGAATGATTTGGCGCCTATGGCCACATAAGAATGCAATATAGAATCGGCGCTCATGGCCAGCTTCTTTAAGAATGCAACATAGAATCGATTTGGCGCCAATGGCCAGCTTCTGATAAGAATGCAACATAGACTCGATTTGGCGCCTATGGCCAGCTTTTGATAAGAATGCAACATAGACTCGATTTGGCGCCTGCGGCCAGCTTCTTGATAAGAATGCAACATAGAATCGATTTGGCGCCCATGGCCAGCTTCTTGATAAGAATGCAACATAGAATCGATTTGGCGCCTGGCCAGCTTGATAAGAATGCAACATAGAATCGATTTGGCGCCTATGGCCAGCTTCTTGATAAGAATGCAACATAGAATCGATTTGGCGCCTGGCCAGCAACATAGACCCGATTTGGCGCCTATGCCAGCTTCTTGATAAGAATGCAACATAGACTCGATTTGGGGCCAATGGCCAGCTTCTTGATAAGAATGCAACATAGAATCGATTTGGCGCCTTTATATGGCCAGCTTCTTGATAAGAATGCAACATAGATCGATTTGGCGCCCGGCCAGCTTCTTGATAAGAATGCATCATAGAATCGATTTGGCGCCCATGGCCAGCTTCTTGATAAGAATGCAACATAGACTTTGGCGATTTGATAAGCGCCTATGGCCAGCTTCTGATAAGAATGCATCATAGACTCGATTTGCGCCTATGGCAGCTTCTTTAAGAATGCAACATAGACTCGATTTGGGGCCCTGGCCAGCTTCTGATAAGAATGCAACATAGACTCGATTTGGCGCCAACGGCCAGCTTCTTGATAAGAATGCATCATAGACTTGATTTGGCGCCTATGGCCAGCTTTTTGATAAGAATGCATCATAGAATCGATTTGGCGCCTATGCCCAGCTTCTGATAAGAATGCATCAATAGACTCGGCGCTGGCTTGATACCCGGCGCAGCTTCTTGATAAGAATGCAAATATAGACTCGATTGTACAGCTTCGATAAGAATGGCCAATCGCTTTGATAAGAATGCAACATAGACTCGATTTGGCGCCTATGGCCAGCTTCTTGATAAGAATGCAACATAGACTCGATTTGGCCTATGGCCAATAAGAATGCAACATAGAATTTTTGGCCATATAAGAATGCAACATAGACTCGATTTGGCGCCTGAATGCAACATAGAATTCTTTGGCGCCTATAAGATAAGAATGCAACATAGAATCGATTTGGCGCCTATGGCCAGCTTCTGATAAGAATGCAAAATAGACTCGATTTGGCGCCTATGGCCAGCTTTTTGATATGAATGCAACATAGAATCGATTTAAGCGCCTAAGAATGGCGCTTATGCTTCTTGATAAGAATGCAACATAGAATCGATTTGGCGCCTGGGCCAGCTTCTTGATAAGAATGCAACATAGAATCGATTTGGTGCCTATGGCCAGCTTTTTGATAAGAATGCAACATAGAATCGATTTGGCGCCTATGGCCATCTTCTTTGATAAGAATGCAACATAGAATCGATTTGGCGCCTATGGCCAGCTTCTTGATAAGAATGCAACATAGATCGATTTGGCGCCTATGGCCCGGCTTCTTGATAAAATGCAACATAGACTCGATTTGGGGCCCATGATTTGTTTGCCCAGCTTCTTGATAAGAATGCAACATAGACTCTGATTTGGCGCCTGCGGCCAACTTCTTGATAAGAATGCAACATAGACACGATTTGGCGCCTATGGCCAGCTTCTTGATAAGAATGCAAATATAGACTCGATTTGGGGCCAATGGCCAGCTTCTGATAAGAATGCAACATAGAATCGATTTGGCGCCTATGGCCAGCTTCTTGATAAGAATGCATCATAGAATTTGGGGCCAATGGACGATTTGCAACATGAACTCGATTTGGCGCCCATGGCCCGGCTTCTTGATAAGAATGCAACATAGACTCGATTTGGCGCCTATGGCCAGCTTCTTGATAAGAATGCATAATAGATTCGATTTGGCGCCTGCGGCCAGCTTCTGATAAGAATGCAACATAGAATCGATTTGGCGCCTATGGCCAGCTTTTTGATAAGAATGCAACATAGAATCGATTTGGCGCCAAATGCCAGCTTTGATAAGAATGCAACATAGACTCGATTTTGGCGCCTGATGGCCAGAATCTTGATAAGAATACCAGCATAGACTCGATTTAGAATGGTCGATTTGGCGCCTATGGCCAGCTTCTTGATAAGAATGCAACATAGACTCGATTTGGCGCCTATGGCCAGCTTCTTTGAAGAATGCAACATATAGAATCGATTTGGCGCCTATGGCCAGCTTCTTGATAAGAATGCAACATAGAATCGATTTGGCGCCTATGGCCAGCTTCTTGATAAGAATGCAACATAGAATTTGGCGCGATTTGATAAGAATGCGCCTATGGCCAACTTCTTGATAAGAATGCAACATAGAATCGATTTGGCGCCTATGGCCAGCTTTTTGATAAGAATGCAACATAGAATCGATTTGGCGCCTATGGCCAGCTTCTTGATAAGAATGCAACATAGAATCGATTTGGCGCCTATGGCCAGCTTCTTGATAAGAATGCAAATATAGAATCGATTTGGCGCCAATGGCCAGCTTCTTGATAAGAATGCAACATAGAATCGATTTGGCGCTATACAGCCAGCTTCTTGATAAGAATGCAACATAGACTCGATTTGGCGCCTGTGGCCAGCTTCTTGATAAGAATGCAACATAGAATCGATTTGGTGCCTATGGCCAGCTTCTTGATAAGAATGCAACATAGAATCGATTTGGCGCCTGGGCCAGCTTCTTGATAAGAATGCAACATAGAATCGATTTGGCGCCTATGGCCAGCTTTTTGATAAGAATGCAACATAGAATCGATTTGGCGCCTATGGCCAGCTTCTTGATAAGAATGCAACATAGAATCGATTTAAATAATGGCCAATTGATAAGAATGCGAATCGATTGGCGCCTATGGCCAGCTTCTTGATAAGAATGCAACATAGAATCGATTTGGCGCCTATGGCCAGCTTCTTGATAAGAATGCAACATAGAATCGATTTGGGCCAATGGCCAGCTTCTTGATAAGAATGCAACATAGAATCGATTTGGCGCCTGCGGCCAGCTTCTTGATAAGAATGCAACAGACTCGATTTGGGGGCCAATCAACATAGATTTTGGCGCTCATGGCCAGCTTCTTGATAAGAATGCAACATAGAATCGATTTGGGGCCTATGGCCAGCTTCTTGATAAGAATGAATCATAGAATCGATTTGGAATGCCTATAGAATCAGCTTCTTGATAAGAATGCAACATAGACTCGATTTGGCGCCTATGGCCAGCTTCTTGATAAGAATGCATCATAGATTTTGGCGCCTATGGCCAGCTTGATAAGAATGCAACATAGACTCGATTTGGGGCCTGCGGCCAGCTTCTTGATAAGAATGCAACATAGAATCGATTTGGCGCCTATGGCCAGCTTCGATAAGAATGCAACATAGACTCGATTTGGCGCCTATGGCCAGCTTCTTGATAAGAATGCAACATAGACTCGATTTGGCGCCTATGGCCAGCTTCTTGATAAGAATGCAACATAGACCTGATTTGGCGCCTATGGCCAGCTTCTTGATAAGAATGCAACATAGAATCGATTTGGCGCCTATGGCCAGCTTCTTGATAAGAATGCAACATAGAATCGATTTGGCGCCTTCTTGATAAGAATGCAACATAGAATCTTGATAAGAATGCAACATAGAATCGATTTGGCGCCAATGGCCAGCTTCTTGATAAGAATGCAACATAGAATCGATTTGGCGCCTATGGCCAGCTTCTTGATAAGAATGCAACATAGACTCGATTTGGCGCCTGGCCATCTTGATAAGAATGCAACATAGACTCGATTTGGCGCCTATGGCCATGCTTTGATAAGAATGCAACATAGACGATTTGGCGCCTATGGCCAGCTTCTTGATAAGAATGCAACATAGAATCGATTTGGCGCCTATGGCCAGCTTCTTGATAAGAATGCAACATAGAATCGATTTGGCGCCATGGCCAGCTTCTTGATAAGAATGCAACATAGAATCGATTTGGCGCCTATGGCCAGCTTCTTGATAAGAATGCAACATAGACTCGATTTGGCGCCTATGGCCAGCTTCTTGATAAGAATGCAACATAGATCGATTTGGCGCCTATGGCCAGCTTCTTGATAAGAATGCAACATAGACTCGATTTGGCGCCTATAAGGCCAGCTTGATAAGAATGCAACATAGACTCGATTTGGCGCCTATGGCCAGCTTCTTGATAAGAATGCAACATAGAATCGATTTGGCGCCTATGGCCAGATAAGAATGCTTCTTGATAAGAATGCAACATAGACTCGATTTGGCGCCCTATGGCCAGCTTCTTGATAAGAATGCAACATAGAATCGATTTGGCGCCTATGGCCAGCTTCTTGATAAGAATGCAACATAGAATCGATTTGGCGCCTATGGCCAGCTTCTTGATAAGAATGCAACATAGAATCGATTTGGCGCCTATGGCCAGCTTCTTGATAAGAATGCAACATAGACTCGATTTGGGGCCAATGGCCAGCTTCTTGATAAGAATGCAACATAGACTCGATTTGGCGCCAATGGCCAGCTTCTTGATAAGAATGCAACATAGACTCGATTTGGCGCCTATGGCCAGCTTCTTGATAAGAATGCAACATAGAATCGATTTGGCGCCTATGGCCAGCTTCTTGATAAGAATGCAACATAGAATCGATTTGGCGCCTATGGCAGCTTCTTGATAAGAATGCAACATAGAATCGATTTGGCGCCTATGGCCAGCTTCTTGATAAGAATGCAACATAGACTCGATTTGGCGCCTATGGCCAGCTTCTTGATAAGAATGCAACATAGAATCGATTTGGCGCCTATGGCCAGCTTCTTGATAAGAATGCAACATAGACTCGATTTGGCGCCTATGGCCAGCTTCTTGATAAGAATGCAACATAGACTCGATTTGGCGCCTATGGCCAGCTTCTTGATAAGAATGCATCATAGACTCGATTTGGGGCCTATGGCCAGCTTCTTGATAAGAATGCAACATAGACTCGATTTGGCGCCTATGGCCAGCTTCTTGATAAGAATGCATCATAGACTCGATTTGGCGCCAATGGCCAGCTTCTTGATAAGAATGCAACATAGACTCGATTTGGCGCTCTATGGCCAGCTTGATAAGAATGCATCATAGACTCGATTTGGCGCCTGCGGCCAGCTTCTTGATAAGAATGCATCATAGAGTCGATTTGGCGCCTATGGCCAGCTTCTGATAAAAATGCAACATAGACTCGATTTAATAATGGCGCCTCTTGATAAGAATGTACCAGCTCGATTTTTGATAAGAATGCCACATAGACTCGATTTGGCGCCAATGGCCAGTGATAAGAATGCAACATAGACACGATTTGGCGCCTTACGCTTCTTGATAAGAATGCAACATAGACTCGATTTGCGCCCATGGCCAGCTTCTGATAAGAACAAATCGCATCATAGAATTGATTTGGGCGTTCATGGCCAGCTTCTTGATAAGAATGCCACATAGATTCGATTTAGTGCCCATGGCCAGCTTCTTGATAAGAATGCAAATATGTCTCGATTTGGCCAGCTTTTGATAAGAATGCCTGGTACCAGTTTCTTTGATAAGAATGCAACATAGACTGATTTGGCGCTATAATAGCTTCTTGATAAGGCCAGCCTCCCTTGATAAGAATGCAACATAGACTCGATTTGGCGCCTATGGCCAGCTTTGATAAGAATGCATCATAGACTGATTTACGATTTAGGCCAGCTTCTTGATAAGAATGCCATTTGCTGCGTCAGCTGATAAGAATGCAACATAGATCGATTTAAGGCCAATGGTATCAGCTTCTTGATAAGAATGCAATATAGATTTTGTCATGATTTTGATAAGAATGCATCGAGACTAATGGCCCCTTCTGATAAGAATGCAAATAGACTGATTTTGGCGCCGATGGCCAGCTTGATAAGAATGATAAGAATTTGCAATGTACATAGAATGCGACATAGACTCGATTTCATGCCCAACCATTTTCATAAGAATGCATCATAGAGTCGATTTGGGGCCAATGGCCACAGCTTGATAAGAATGCAACATAGACTTCCGATTTGCGCCTATGGCCAGCTTGATAAGAATGCAACATAGACTGATTTATAAGAATGCCTAGACTGATTAAGCCAGCTTCTGATAAGAATGCATCATAGACTGGATTTCAGGCCAATGCCAATGGAAACCTGAGCTTCTTGATAAGAATGCAACATAGAATCGATTTGGCGCCTATGGCCAGCTTCTTGATAAGAATGCAACATAGAATCGATTTGGCGCCTATGGCCAGCTTCTTTGATAAGAATGCAACATAGAATCGATTTGGCGCCAATGGCCAGCTTCTTGATAAGAATGCAACATAGACTCGATTTGGCGCCAATGGCCAGCTTCTTGATAAGAATGCAACATAGAATCGATTTGGCGCCTATGGCCAGCTTCTTGATAAGAATGCAACATAGAATCGATTTGGCGCCTATGGCCAGCTTCTTGATAAGAATGCAACATAGAATCGATTTGGTGCCTATGGCCAGCTTCTTGATAAGAATGCAACATAGAATCGATTTGGCGCCTATGGCCAGCTTCTTGATAAGAATGCAACATAGAATCGATTTGGCGCCTATGGCCAGCTTCTTGATAAGAATGCAACATAGACTCGATTTGGGGCCAATGGCCAGCTTCTTGATAAGAATGCATCATAGACTCGATTTGGCGCCTATGGCCAGCTTCTTGATAAGAATGCAACATAGAATCGATTTGGCGCCTATGGCCAGCTTCTTGATAAGAATGCAACATAGAATCGATTTGGTGCCAATGGCCAGCTTCTTGATAAGAATGCAACATAGAATCGATTTGGTGCCAATGGCCAGCTTCTTGATAAGAATGCAACATAGACTCGATTTGGCGCCTGGGCCAGCTTCTTGATAAGAATGCAACATAGAATCGATTTGGCGCCTATGGCCAGCTTCTTGATAAGAATGCAACATAGAATCGATTTGGCGCCTATGGCCAGCTTCTTGATAAGAATGCAACATAGAATCGATTTGGCGCCTATGGCCAGCTTCTTGATAAGAATGCAACATAGACTCGATTTGGCGCCTATGGCCAGCTTCTTGATAAGAATGCAACATAGAGAATCGATTTGGCGCCTATGGCCAGCTTCTTGATAAGAATGCAACATAGACTCGATTTGGCGCCTATGGCCAGCTTTGATTTGCATAAGAACAATGCATCATAAGAATGCCATTAATAGATTATGCCCCATGGCCAAGAATAACATAGTTCGATTTGGCGCTTGGCCACAAAGAATGCATCATAGACTTGATTTAAGCCATAATAGCCCTTGATAAGTATGCACTATAGACTGGCCAGCTTCTGATAAGAATGCATCATAGACTCGATTTGGGGGCCTATGCACAGCTTCTTGATAAGAATGCAACATAGATTCTCGATTTGGCGCTTATGGCCGCTTCTTGATAAGAATGCATCATAGACTGGATTTGGGGCCACGGCCCTCTCTTGGATAAGAATGCAACATAGACTGGATTTGGCGTCGATAATAGCTTCTGATAAGAATGCATCATAGACTGATTTGGCGCTCATAATAATCCCTCCACAAGAATGCATCATAGACTCGATTTGGGGCCAATGGCCAGCTTCGATAAGACGCAAATATGACTTGATTGGCGCCTATGGCCAGCTTCTTGATAAGAATGAACATAGACTCGATTTGGCGCCTGCGGTCAGCTTCTTGATAAGAATGCATCATAGACTCGATTTGGGGCCAATGGCCGCTTCGATAAGGAATGCAACATAGACTGACGGCGCCTGCGGCCTGCTTCTCGATAAGAATGCATCATAGATTGATTTGGCGCTCATGGCTAGCTTCTCTTGATCAGAATGCAACATAGAATCGATTTGGCGCCTATGGCCAGCTTCTTGATAAGAATGCAACATAGAATCGATTTGAATTTGGCGCCTATGGCCAGCTTCTTGATAAGAATGCAACATAGACTCGATTTGGCGCCTATGGCCAGCTTCTGATAAGAATGCAACATAGAATCGATTTGGCGCCTATGGCCAGCTTCTTGATAAGAATGCAACATAGAATCGATTTGGCGCCTATGGCCAGCTTCTTGATAAGAATGCAACATAGAATCGATTTGGCGCCAATGGCCAGCTTCTTGATAAGAATGCAACATAGAATCGATTTGGCGCCTATGGCCAGCTTCTTGATAAGAATGCAACATAGACTCGATTTGGGGCCAATGGCCAGCTTCTTGATAAGAATGCAACATAGAATCGATTTGGCGCCTATGGCCAGCTTCTTGATAAGAATGCATCATAGAATCGATTTGATTTGATAAGAATGCAACATAGAATCGATTTGGCCCAGCTTCTTGATAAGAATGCATCATAGACTCGATTTGGGGCCAATGGCCAGCTTCTTGATAAGAATGCAACATAGAATCGATTTGGCGCCTATGGCCAGCTTCTTGATAAGAATGCAACATAGAATCGATTTGGCGCCTATGGCCAGCTTCTTGATAAGAATGCAACATAGACTCGATTTGGCGCCTATGGCCAGCTTCTTGATAAGAATGCAACATAGAATCGATTTGGCGCCTAGAATCGATGGCCAGCTTCTTGATAAGAATGCAACATAGAATCGATTTGGCGCCTATGGCCAGCTTCTTGATAAGAATGCAAATATAGAATCGATTTGGCGCCAATAGCCATAAGAATGGCCAGCTTCTTGATAAGAATGCAACATAGAATCGATTTGGCGCCAATGGCCAGCTTCTTGATAAGAATGCAACATAGAATCGATTTGGCGCCAATGGCCAGCTTCTTGATAAGAATGCAAATAGAATCGATTTGGCGCCAATGGCCAGCTTCTTGATAAGAATGCAACATAGAATCGATTGGCGCCTATGGCCAGCTTCTTGATAAGAATGCAACATAGAATCGATTTGGCGCCTATGGCCAGCTTCTTGATAAGAATGCAACATAGAATCGATTTGGCGCCTATGGCCAGCTTCTTGATAAGAATGCAACATAGAATCGATTTGGTGCCAATGGCCAGCTTCTTGATAAGAATGCAACATAGAATCGATTTGGTGCCAATGGCCAGCTTCTTGATAAGAATGCAACATAGACTCGATTTGGCGCCTATGGCCAGCTTCTTGATAAGAATGCAACATAGAATCGATTTGGCGCCTATGGCCAGCTTCTTGATAAGAATGCAACATAGAATCGATTTGCCTAAGGCCAGCTTCTGATAAGAATGCAACATAGAATCGGCCCTATGGCCAGCTTCTTGATAAGAATGCAACATAGAATCGATTTGGCGCCAATGGCCAGCTTCTTGATAAGAATGCAACATAGAATCGATTTGGCGCCTATGGCCAGCTTCTTGATAAGAATGCAACATAGACTCGATTTGGGGCCAATGGCCAGCTTCTTGATAAGAATGCAACATAGAATCGATTTGGTGCCTATGGCCAGCTTCTTGATAAGAATGCAACATAGAATCGATTTGGTGCCTATGGCCAGCTTCTTGATAAGAATGCAACATAGAATCGATTTGGCGCCTATGGCCAGCTTCTTGATAAGAATGCAACATAGAATCGATTTGGCGCCAATGGCCAGCTTCTTGATAAGAATGCAAATATAGAATCGATTTGGCGCCTATGGCCAGCTTCTGATAAGAATGCAACATAGAATCGATTTGGCGCCTATGGCCAGCTTCTTGATAAGAATGCAACATAGAATCGATTTGGCGCCTTTGGTGCCCTGGCCAGCTTCTTGATAAGAATGCAACATAGAATCGATTTGGCGCCTATGGCCAGCTTCTTGATAAGAATGCAACATAGAATCGATTTGGGCCTATGGCCAGCTTCTTGATAAGAATGCAACATAGACTGATTTGGCGCCTATGCACGCTTCTTGACAGCATGCAACATAGACTCGATATGGCGTCGGCACAGCTTGATAAGAATGCATCATAGACTGATTTCATGCCTGCGGCCATTTCTTGATAAGAATGCCACATAGACTCGATTTGGCGTTTGCGGCCAGCTTCTTTGATAAGAATGCAAATAAGTCTTCGATTTATGCCTATGGCCGCTTCGATAAGAATGCAACATAGATCAATTTGGCGCCTATGCACAGCTTCTTGATAAGAATGCAACATATGTCTCGATTTGCGCCTATGGCCGCTTCTTGATAAGCACGCATCATAGACTTCGATCGGCGCCTATGGCCAGCTTCTGACAAGTATGCAACATAGACTCGATTTATGCCCATGGCCAGCTTCTTGATAAGAATGCAACATAGACTCGGATTTGGCGCCTAAGTGGTCAGCTTCTGATAAGAATGCATCATAGACTCGATTTGGCGCCTATGGCCAGCTTTCTTGATAAGAATGCATCATAGACTCGATTGATAAGAATGCAACATAGTCTCGATTTGCCTGCGGCAGTTTCTTGATAAGAATGCCAATATAGACTCGATTTGGCGCTCATGGCCAGCTTCTTGATAAGAATGCCAAGAATAAATCTCTGATTTGGCGCCTATGCCAGCTTCTTGATAAGAATGCAACATAGTCCCGATTTGGCGCCTGCGGCACAGCTTCTTGATAAGAATGCATCATAGACTCGATTTTGGCGTTTGGCCAGTTTTGATAAGAAAACATAGACTTGATTTGGCCCATGGCCAGCTTCTTGATAAGAATGCAACATAGACTCGATTTGGCGCCCATGGCCAGCTTTGACAAGAATGCATCATAGATTCGATTTGGCAACATAGACTCGATTTACGCCTATGGCCAGCTTCTTGATAAGAATGCAAATATAGAATCGATTTGGCGCCTATGGCCAGCTTCGATAAGAATGCAAATATAGACTGATTTGGTGCCTGTGGCCAGCTTTCTTGATAAGAATGCAACATAGACTCGATTTAAGTGCCTATGGCCAGCTTTTGATAAGAATGCATCATAGACTCGATTTGTTTGGGCCAGCTTCTTTGATGAGAATGCAACATAGACTGATTTGGCGCCTATGGGCCAGCTTCTTGATAAGAATGCAACATAGAATCGATTTGGCCAATGGCCAGCTTCTTGATAAGAATGCAACATAGAATCGATTTGGCGCCTATGGCCAGCTTCTTGATAAGAATGCAACATAGAATCGATTTGGCGCCTATGGCCAGATTCTTGATAAGAATGCAACATAGAATCGATTTGGCGCCTATGGCCAGCTTCTTGATAAGAATGCAACATAGAATCGATTTGGCGCCTATGGCCAGCTTCTTGATAAGAATGCAACATAGAATCGATTTGGCGCCTATGGCCAGCTTCTTGATAAGAATGCATCATGCCGATTTAAGCTTCTTCTTGATAAGAATGCAACATAGAATCGATTTGGCGCCTATGGCCAGCTTCTTGATAAGAATGCAACATAGAATCGATTTGGTGCCAATGGCCAGCTTCTTGATAAGAATGCAACATAGACTCGATTTGGTGCCAATGGCCAGCTTCTTGATAAGAATGCAACATAGACTCGATTTGGCGCCTATTTCTTGATAAGAATGCAACATAGACTCGATTTGGCGCCTATGGCCAGCTTCTTGATAAGAATGCAACATAGAATCGATTTGGCGCCTATGGCCAGCTTCTTGATAAGAATGCAACATAGAATCGATTTGGCGCCTATGGCCAGCTTCTTGATAAGAATGCAAACTCGATAGAATCGATTTAAGAATGCAACATGGTCTCGATTTGGGGGCATGGCCAGCTTGATAAGAATGCAACATAGACTCGATTTGGCGCCTATGGCCAGCTTCTTGATAAGAATGCAACATAGAATCGATTTGCAACATAGAATCGATTTGCCCTATGGCTTCTGATAAGAATGCAACATAGAATCGATTTGGCGCCTATGGCCATTTGCTTCTTGATAAGAATGCAACATAGAATCGATTTGGCGCCTATGGCCAGCTTCTTGATAAGAATGCAACATAGAATCGATTTGGCGCCTATGGCCAGCTTCTTGATAAGAATGCAACATAGAATCGATTTGGGGCCTAATGGCCAGCTTGATAAGAATGCAACATAGACTCGATTTGGCGCCTATGGCCAGCTTGATAAGAATGCAACATAGAATCGATTTGGCGCCTATGGCCAGCTTCTTGATAAGAATGCAACATAGAATCGATTTGGGGCCAATGGCCAGCTTCTTGATAAGAATGCAACATAGACTCGATTTGGCGCCTATGGCCAGCTTCTGATAAGAATGCAACATAGACTCGATTTGGCGCCAATGGCCAGCTTGATAAGAATGCAACATAGACTGATTTGGGGCCAATGGCCAGCTTCTTGATAAGAATGCAACATAGAATCGATTTGGCGCCTATGGCCAGCTTCTTGATAAGAATGATTTTGGCCAATATAGAATCGATTTGGCCTGGCCAGCTTCTTGATAAGAATGCAACATAGAATCGATTTGGGGCCTATGGCCAGCTTCTTGATAAGAATGCAACATAGACTCGATTTGGGGCCTGTGGCCAGCTTCTTGATAAGAATGCAACATAGACTCGATTTAAATAAATGGCGCCAATGGCCAGCATTTGATAAGAATGCAACATAGAATCGATTTGGGCCAATATAAGAATGAACATAGACTCGATTTGGGGCCATGGCCAGCTTCTTGATAAGAATGCAACATAGACTCGATTTGGCGCCTATGGCCAGCTTCTTGATAAGAATGGAACATAGAATCGATTTGGCGCCTATGGCCAGCTTCTTGATAAGAATGCAACATAGACTCGATTTGGCGGCCATTTTGATAAGAATTTGATAAGAATAAGAAACATAGACTCGATTTGGGGCCAATGGCGCCTATGAATGCCAGCTTCTTGATAAGAATGCAACATAGACTCGATTTGGCGCCTATGGCCAGCTTCTTGATAAGAATGCAACATAGAATCGATTGGCGCCTATGGCCAGCTTCTTGATAAGAATGCAACATAGACTCGATTTGGGGCCAATGGCCAGCTTCTTGATAAGAATGCAACATAGACTCGATTTCGATTTGGCCCCCTGGCCAGCTTCTTGATAAGAATGCAACATAGAATCGATTTGGCGCCAATGGCCAGCTTCTTGATAAGAATGCAACATAGACTCGATTTGGCGCCAATGGCCAGCTTGATAAGAATGCAACATAGAATCGATTGATAAGACAAATGCATTTGGGGACATAGAATCGATTTGGCGCCTATGGCCTTCTTGATAAGAATGCAATATAGAATCGATTTGGGACCAATGGCCAGCTTCTTGATAAGAATGCAACATAGACTCGGACGGGACCAATGGCCAGCTTCTTTGATAAGAATGCAACATAGACTCGATTTGGGGCCAATGGCCAGCTTCGATAATAAACATAGAATCGATTTGGCATCATAGAATCGATTTGATTTGGGCCTATGGCCAGCTTCTGATAAGAATGCAAATATAGAATCGATTTTGGCGCCTGGCCAGCTTGATAAGAATGCAACATAGACTCGATTTGGGCCAATGGCCAGCTTCTTGAAAGAATGAAAATATAGAATCGATTTGGCGCCAATGGCCAGCTTCTTGATAAGAATGCAAATATAGACTCGATTTGGCGCCCTACTTCTTTGATAAGAATGCAACATAGAATCGATTTGTGACCCTATGGCCAGCTTCTTGATAAGAATGCAAATAGACTCGATTTGGGGCCAATGGCCAGCTTCTTTGATAAGAATGCAATATAGACTCGATTTGGCGCCTGGCCAGCTTCTTGACAAGAATGCAAATATAGAATGCATGCCAATGGTCAGCTCTTGATAAGAATGCAACATAGAATCGATTTGGCGCCAATGAATGCCAACATAGACTCGATTTGGCGCCTATGGCCAGCTTCTTGATAAGAATGCATCATAGACTCGATTTGGGGCCAATGGCCAGCTTCTTGATAAGAATGCAACATAGACTCGATTTGGCGCCTATGGCCAGCTTCTTGATAAGAATGCAACATAGACTCGATTTGGCGCCTATGGCCAGCTTCTTGATAAGAATGCAACATAGACTCGATTTGGCGCCTATGGCCAGCTTCTTGATAAGAATGCAACATAGACTCGATTTGGCGCCTTGATGAATGCAAAATAGACTTTTAAAGCCTGGCTTGATAAGAATGCAACATAGACTCGATTTGGCGCCAATGGCCAGCTTCTTGATAAGAATGCAACATAGACTGACGATTTGCCAATGGCCAGCTTTGATAAGAATGGAACATAGACTCGATTTGGCGCCAATGGCCAGCTTCTTGATAAGAATGCAACATAGACTCGATTTGGCAACATAGAACTCGATTTGGCGCCATATGGCCAGCTTCTTGATAAGAATGCAACATAGACTCGATTTGGCGCCAATGGCCAGCTTCTTGATAAGAATGCAACATAGACTCGATTTGGCGCCAATGGCCAGCTTCTTGATAAGAATGCAACATAGAATCGATTTGGCGCCAATGGCCAGCTTCTGATAAGAATGCAACATAAGAATCTGTTGGGGCCATGGCCAGCTCGATTTAGACTCGATTTGCCAATGGCCAGCTTCTTGATAAGAATGCAACATAGAATCGATTTGGCGCCAATGGCCAGCTTCTTGATAAGAATGCAACATAGACTCGATTTGGCGCCAATGGCCAGCTTCTTGATAAGAATGCAACATAGACTCGATTTGGCGCCAATGGCCAGCTTCTTGATAAGAATGCAACATAGACTCGATTTGGGGCCAATGGCCAGCTTCTTGATAAGAATGCAACATAGAATCGATTTGGCGCCTATGGCCAGCTTCTTGATAAGGATGGAACATAGACTCGATTTGGGGCCAATGGCCAGCTTCTTGATAAGAATGCAACATAGACTCGATTTGGGGCCAATGGCCAGCTTCTTGATAAGAATGCAACATAGACTCGATTTGGTGCCAATGGCCAGCTTCTTGATAAGAATGCAACATAGACTCGATTTGGGGCCAATGGCCAGCTTCTTGATAAGAATGCCAACATAGACTCGATTTGGCATGATATGGCCACTTCTTGATAAGAATGCAACATAGACTCGATTTGGCGCCAATGACAAGAATGCCAGACTTCTTGATAAGAATGCAAATATAGACTCGATTTGGGACCAATGGCCAGCTTCTTGATAAGAATGGAACATAGACTCGATTTGGCGCCAATGGCCAGCTTCTTTAGTAAAGAATGCAACATAGAATCGATTTGGCGCCAATGGCCAGCTTCTTGATAAAATGCAACATAGACTCGATTTGGCGCCAATGACCCGCTTCTTGATAAGAATGCAACATAGAATCGATTTGGCGCCAATGGCCAGCTTCTTGATAAGAATGCAACATAGACTCGATTTGGCGCCAATGGCCAACTTCTTGATAAAGAATGGAACATAGACTCGATTTGGCGCCAATGGCCAGCTTCTTGATAAGAATGCAACATAGACTCGATTTGGGACCAATGGCCAACTTCTTGATAAGAATGGAACATAGACTCGATTTGGGACCAATGGCCCGGCTTCTTGATAAGAATGGAACATAGACTCGATTTACTTCTTGGGCAACCAATTTGGCGCTGATGGCCCGGCTTCTTGATAAAGAATGCAACATAGACTCGATTTGGCGCCAATGGCCAGCTTCTTGATAAGAATGCAACACATAGACTCGATTTGGGTAATGGCCAGCTTCTTGATAAAGAATGCAACATAGACTCGATTTGGCGCCAATGGCCAGCTTCTTGATAAGAATGCAACATAGACTCGATTTGGGACCAATGGCAAGCTTCTTGATAAGAATGGAACATAGACTCGATTTGGCGCCAATGGCCAGCTTCTTAAGAATGGAACATAGACTCGATTTGGGACCAATGGCAGCTTCTTGATAAGAATTTGCAACTTCTTGATAGACTCTCGATTTGGGACCAATGGCCACTTCTTGATAAAGAATGGAACATAGACTCGATTTGGCGCCAATGGCCAACTTTCTTGATAAGGAATGGAACATAGACTCGATTTGGGCCAATGGTAACTTCTTGATAAGAACATAGCTCGATTTGGCTGTTGGCTTCTTGATAAGAATGCAACATAGACTCGATTTGGCATAATGGCCCAGCTTCTTGATAAAGAATGGAACATAGACTCGATTTGGGACCAATGGCCAACTTCTTGATAAAATGGAACATAGACTCGATTTGGCGCCAATGGCCCGCTTCTTGTAAGAATGGAACATAGACTCGATTTGGGGCCAATGGCCAGCTTCTTGATAAGAATACAGCATAGACTCGATTTGGCGCCAATGGTAGCTTCTTGATAAGAATGCAACATAGATCGATTTGGCGCCAATGGCCCGGCTTCTTGATAAGAATGGAACATAGACTCGATTTGGCGCCAATGGCCCTTCTTGATAAAATGGAACGCATGGACTCGATTTGGCGCCAATGGCCAACTTCTTGATAAGAATGGAACATAGACTCGATTTGGGACCAATGGCCGAAATCTTGATAAGAATGGAACGCCAGACTCGATTTGGGACCAATGGCCAGCTTCTTGATAAGAATGCAACATAGACTCGATTTGGGACCAATGGCCCAGCTTCTTGATAAAGAATGGAACATAGACTCGATTTGGGCCTGTGGCAGCTTCTTGATAAGAATGGAACATAGACTCGATTTGGGACCAATGGCCAACTTCTTGATAAGAATGGAACATAGACTCGATTGGGACCAATGGCCAGCTTCTTGATAAGAATGGAACATAGACTCGATTTGGGACAATGGCCAGCTTCTTGATAGAATGGAACATAGACTCGATTTGGGACCAATGGCCAGCTTCTTGATAAAGAATGGAACATAGACTCGATTTGGCTTATAAGCCCAGCTTCTTGATAAGAATGGAACATGTAAGACTCGATTTGGGACCAATGGCCCGCAGCTTCTTGTAAGATGGGAACATAGACTCGATTTGGGACCAATGGCCAGCTTCTTGATAAGAATGGAACATAGACTCGATTTGGGACCAATGGCCAGCTTCTTGATAAGAATGGAACATAGACTCGATTTGGGACCAATGGCCAGCTTCTTGATAAAGATGGAACATGAACTCGATTTGGGACCAATGGCCAGCTTCTTGATAAGAATGGAACATAGACTCGATTTGGGACCAATGGCCAGCTTCTTGATAGAATGGAACATAGACTCGATTTGGCGCCTATGGCCAGCTTCTTGATAAAAATGCAACATGACTCGATTTGGCGCCAATGGCCAGCTTCTTGATAAGAATGGAACATAGACTCGATTTGGGACCAATGGCAGCTTCTTGATAGAATGGAACACTAGACTCGATTTGGCGCCAATGGCCTTCTTGATAAAATGGAACATAGACTCGATTTGGACCAATGGCCAGCTTCTTCGATAAAATGGAACATAGACTCGATTTGGCGCCAATGGCCCAGCTTCTTGATAAGGAATACAACATAGACTCGATTTGGGACCAATGGCCCTTCTTGATAAGAATGGAACATAGACTCGATTTGGGACCAATGGCCAGCTTCTTGATAAGAATGGAACATAGACTCGATTTGGGACCTATGGCCAGCTTCTTGATAAGAATGGAACATAGACTCGATTTGGGACCAATGGCCAGCTTCTTGATAGATGGAACATAGACTCGATTTGGGACCAAAGGCCAGCTTCTTGATAAAATGGAACATAGACTCGATTTGGCGCGCCTGGCCAACTAGCGATAAGAATGCAACATAGACTCGATTTGGCATAATGGCCAGCTTCTTGATAAGAATGGAACATAGACTCGATTTGGGACCAATGGCCAGCTTCTTGATAAGAATGGAACATGGACTCGATTTGGGACCAATGGCCAGCTTCTTGATAAAGATGCAACATAGACTCGATTTGGGTTAATGGCCAGCTTCTTGATAAAAAGAATGGAACATAGACTCGATTTGGGACCAATGGCCAGCTTCTTGATAAGAATGGAACATAGACTCGATTTGGCGCCTATGGCCACTTCTTGATAAGAATACCTTATAGACTCGATTTGGCGCCAATGGTAGCTTCTTGATAAGAATGGAACATAACAGACTCGATTTGGGACCAATGGCCAGCTTCTTGATAAAGAATGGAACATATGGACTCGATTTGGCGCCAATGTAGCTTCTTGATAAAGAATGGAACATAGACTCGATTTGGCGCCAATGGCCAGCTTCTTGATAAGAATGGAACATAGACTCGATTTGGGACCAATGGCCCAACTTCTTGATAAGAATGGAACATAGACTCGATTTGGCGCCTATGGCCAGCTTCTTGATAAGAATGGAACATAGACTGGATTTGGCGCCAATGGCCAGCTTCTTGATAAGAATGGAACATAGACTCGATTTGGGACCAATGGCCCAGCTTCTTGATAAGAATGGAACATAGACTCGATTTGGCGCCAATGGCCACTTCTTGATAAGAATGCAACATAGACTCGATTTGGCGCCAATGGCCAGCTTCTTGATAAGAATGGAACATAGACTCGATTTGGGACCAATGGCCGCTTCTTGATAAGCCAACATAGACTCGATTTGGCGCCAATGGTAGCTTCTTGATAAAGAATGCAACATAGACTCGATTTGGCGCCAATGGCCAGCTTCTGATAAGAATGCAACATAGACTCGATTTGGGACCAATGGCCAGCTTCTTGATAAGAATGGAACATAGACTCGATTTGGCGCCAATGGCCAGCCCTTGATAAGAATGCAACATAGACTCGATTTGGCGCCAATGGCCAGCTTCTTGATAAAGAATGGAACATGAACTCGATTTGGCGCCAATGGCCCAGCTTCTTGATAAGAATGGAACATAGACTCGATTTGGCGCCAATGGCCCGGCTTCTTGATAAGAATGCAACATAGACTCGGTTGGCGCCTATGGCCAACTTCTTGATAAGAATGGAACATAGACTCGATTTGGCGCCAATGGCCAGCTTCTTGATAAGAATGCAACATAGACTCGATTTGGCGCAATGGCCAGCTTCTGATAAGAATGCAACATAGACTCGATTTGGCGCCAATGGCCAGCTTCTTTGATAAGAATGGAACATAGACTCGATTTGGCGCCAATGGCCAGCTTCTTGATAAGAATGGAACATAGACTGATTTGGCGCCAATGGCCAACTTCTTGATAAAAATGGCAACATAGACTCGATTTAGCGCCAATGGCCAGCTTCTTGATAAGAATGGAACATAGACTCGATTTGGCGCCAATGGCCAGGCTTCTTTGATAAGAATGCAACATAGACTCGATTTGGCGCCAATGGCCAGCTTCTTGATAAGAATGCAACATAGACTCGATTTGGCGCCAATGGCCAGCTTCTTGATAAGAATGGAACATAGACTCGATTTGGTGCCAATGGCCAGCTTCTTGATAAGAATGGAACATAGACTCGATTTGGCGCCAATGGCCAGCTTCTTGATAAGAATGAAACATAGACTCGATTTGGCGCCAATGGCCAGCTTCTTGATAAGAATGCAAATATAGACTCGATTTGGCGCCAATGGCCAGCTTCTTGGTAAGAATGCAACATAGACTCGATTTGGCGTAATGGCCAGCTTCTTGATAAGAATGCAAATATAGACTCGATTTGGCGCCAATGGCCAGCTTCTTGATAAGAATGGAACATAGACTCGATTTGGCGCCAATGGCCAGCTTCTTGATAAGAATGGAACATAGACTCGATTTGGCGCCAATGGCCAGCTTCTGATAAGAATGCAACATAGACTCGATTTGGCGCCAATGGCCAGCTTCTTGATAAGAATGCAACATAGACTCGATTTGGCGCCAATGGCCAGCTTCTTGATAAGAATGCAACATAGACTCGATTTGGCGCCAATGGCCAGCTTCTTGATAAGAATGGAACATAGACTCGATTTGGCGCCAATGGCCAGCTTCTTGATAAGAATGCAACATAGACTCGATTTGGCGCCAATGGCCAGCTTCTTTTGATAAGAATGCAACATAGACTCGATTTGGCGCCAATGGCCATCTTCTGATAAGAATGCAACATAGACTCGATTTGGCGCCAATGGCCAGCTTCTTGATAAGAATGGAACATAGACTCGATTTGGCGCCTTGATGGCCAGCTAGACTCGGTTGATAAGAACTGGAACATAGACTCGATTTGGCGCCAATGGCCAGCTTCTTGATAAGAATGGGTTATAGACTCGATTTGGCGCCAATGGCCAGCTTCTTGATAAGAATGGAACATAGACTCGATTTGGCGCCAATGGCCGGCTTCTTGATAAGAATGCAACATAGACTCGATTTGGCGCCAATGGCCAGCTTCTTGATAAGAATGGAACATAGACTCGATTTGGCGCCAATGGCCAGCTTCTTGATAAGAATGCAACATAGACTCGATTTGGCGCCAATGGCCAGCTTCTTGATAAGAATGGAACATAGACTCGATTTGGCGCCAATGGCCAGCTTCTTGATAAGAATGGAACAGACTCGATTTGGCGCCAATGGCCAGCTTCTTGATAAGAATGCAACATAGACTCGTTGGCGCCAATGGCCAGCTTCTTGATAAGAATGGAACATAGACTCGATTTGGCGCCAATGGCCAGCTTCTTGATAAGAATGCAACATAGACTCGATTTGGCGCCAATGGCCAGCTTCTTGATAAGAATGGAACATAGACTCGATTTGGCGCCAATGGCCAGCTTCTTGATAAGAATGGAACATAGACTCGATTTGGCGCCAATGGCCAGCTTCTTGATAAGAATGGAACATAGACTCGATTTGGCGCCAATGGCCAGCTTCTTGATAAGAATGGAACATAGACTCGATTTGGCGCCAATGGCCAGCTTCTTTAAGATGGAAGAATGATTTGCAAAATAAGACTCTATTCGATTTAGCGCCAATGGCCAGCTTCTTGATAAGAATGGAACATAGACTCGATTTGGCGCCAATGGCCAGCTTCTTGATAAGAATGGAACATAGACTCGATTTGGCGCCAATGGCCAGCTTCTTGATAAGAATGGAACATAGACTCGATTTGGCGCCAATGACCAGCTTCTTGATAAGAATGGAACATAGACCTCGATTTGGCGCCGATGGCCAGCTTCTTGATAACTATTAGTGCGAGTGTTATTCGAAGGCGTCTGACACCAGTATTGTTCAACGGCGTTACTATAGTTGTATCTGCGATTACAAAGTCTCTACTACAACGAGCATTACGAAAGTGACAACGAGTATTCGTTGACATTACAAAAGTGGCAAACGAGTGTTCGTTGACATTACAAAAAAAAAAAAAAACAAAACTTGGGTTTACGGACTAACTTCTTCTGAAAATTTTTCTTCATTTTATTAAATAAAAATTTGATTGTTAAAAAACCAAGTTTTCAATGTCTTTGAACAGGAAATCCTTTTAAAACCTCTGAAACAATTAGATAAGAATAATCAAAAATAATCGATTTTACCACATTGCATTTTTTTATTTGTTTAATTTTATTTCAATTTAATTCATATTTGGGCTGCAAAATGTTTCCACAAACGTCTCTGAATTGAAAGTATTTACAGAAATAATTTCAAATTCATAAATGGATAAAATCTGTAATTTCAATGTAAAGAAAGAGGTTTATTGTCAATCATGGAAAAAATATTTAAATTTTCATTCTTTCTTATTATTTTATTTTCTTTTATTTCATTTTAATTTTACATTTTTTTTATTTATTTTTTTTTTGTATTCGAAAATTGAATCCATCTATTTGTAATTGTAAAATTTTATTCATGAAATGACTTTTAATTTGTTTTTTTTAACAGGATTTTTTTTCAAGTTTGAATTAGTTAATTCGGAATCTAAAAACAAAAAAGAAAAACTAAAATACCAGTGGTTAGCAATTTCTCTTTTTTGAATTAGTGGAACTTATTATTCAAAACACTAAAATTTAGTGATTTTATGACTGCCTAATATGCAATTATTTTTTGAAATTACTTCAGTTTATTTTGTTCTATTTCAATAAAAACTAAATTATTTCAAATTTTTAAATAAACCTGTTAGAATATTTCAAAATTTCAAATGATAAATTGTCAAAATTTTATATTTTTTTTTATTATAATTTACAAATCCAAAAAATTTTTTTAAAAACAAAGATAAATTTTTCTTTTAAAATTATAAAGAAATTTATTTTAAAAATTTTGTCCAATTTTTATTAAAATTCAACTAAAAATTCCAAAAATCACCCCAATTTTTTATTGCTCTTTTTCAAAAAACAAAATACATTTTTTTTATATTATAATTTATATTATTAAATTGGTCAATTCATATGTTTTGATGGTGATTTTTTTTATGTTTATTTTCATAAATATTCAAATAAAATTATTTATTTATTTTTTTTTTTAATTTCTATTCAATTGTATTTAATAAACTTTTTATTTTTATAAAAGTTCAAAATTTGAAATTTAACATCATTTTTAATTCGATATTTTACTAAAATTTTCAGTTTAAAATATTGTATTCAAAGAATCTCATTCTTATATAAATGATTGTTTTTTTTAAGATTTAGAAAACTGACCCATTCATTTTGGTTTAATCTTATATAAAAAAATATCTTTCATATTTTTTATCATATTGAATATATAAAATAGAAATAATTCAAAAATTTCATATTTGAAAACAAGAAATCAATTGAAATTTTTTTGATTAGGATAAAAGTTAAAAAAACAAAACAATTTATTCAATTTAAATTAAAGAAATTATTGCTATATTATTTATATCGATTTTATGATTGCATTTAAGATATTATTTTATCAAAATATATTGATTCTTAAAATATTTTTAATTTCTCAAAAATCAAAAACATTTTTAAATAATGTTTTAGATGAAATTTTAATTTATTTATAAATATTCATTATTATCAAAATAGATTATAATAAATAAAGACAAACATTTTTCAGTGTTTTTATAAGAAAAAAATTAAATACCATTTTTTTTTTCTTTGATTTTAAAAATTCAAAATTTTGTCGAAATTTTTTTTTTGTGTAGAATTTAGATAATACATTTATTTTTTTTTCAATTTATTTTTCTTTTGTCTATTGACTTAGATTAAATATTTATATCATGTATTTATATATTTTTTATTCAATTTTATATTTTAGCAGTCCGTTTAATTTTCAAAATTTTTAATAAAATAATTTATTTTTTTTTTAAAAAAAAATATATTTTATATAATATTTATTTTAATAAATTTCATAAATAATAAATGGAATTGTATAGTTTATTTTTATATTTGAATTTTTTTATAGTTTATATATAAAAATATTTTTTTAATTTTAATTTTTTTTTTAAAAATTATTAAAAGATATGTATAAAAATTCAATAATTTTTTTGAATTTAAAATTTGATTTATTTTTTAATTTGATTTTTGGTTAATTTCCTTTTTTTTAAATTTTTTTTCAAGTTCAATTAATCATGAAAAAAAATTTTTTTTTTATATTTTAGATTGATATAAAAAATATAACCAAAAAAAAATAGAAATTTAAATTATTTTAATCAATCATTTAATTTTTTTCTCATTTTTATGAAAAAATTTATATATGGATATTTCTTATTTTTTATTTCATTTTCAATAGATATTCAAAATAAGCAAAAATAAAAAATAAAAATTTTTAAAGATTTTAAATTTAAATCATTTAAAGAAAATGAAGTTCAAAACGTCATTTTTTAAAAAAGGGTTTTATTCACTTTTTTTTTTTTTTTTGAGAAATACCAAAAAAATTCAAAATGTTTTTTGAAATTCCTTAAAATGATCATCACTAACAATGTTTGAATCAAAAAAGAATCAGAAAATCACTTTTTGAAATTTAGGGTTGAATTTATGATAAAAATTAATTTTAAATAGCATGAAAAAAAAGGATAAATTTAATTATTTTGTGTCAGAATCAAATTCAAAAATTTATTTAACATAAATATTTCAAAAAAATATAATGAGAAATAGAAAGATTCATTTTTTTTTTCAAGCATATTGTTTTTTCCAAAAGTTATAGGATCTCAGGATTGAATTTTCTTTGAAAATTTGTAAAGTTTTGTTATTGATTATATATTTTTCTTCCAACGATTTTAAACTTTCTGTAAATGTATTTAAAAAAATGTGTCATCATTTTTATTTGTTTTTTGATTTTCTTCAATATCTGATTAATAAACGAGAAAAATATTCGGCATATATATATATTTTCCATCCTCAAATCATTTTTTTTTATTTTTTTTATTCGATTTGAGAAATTTTTGATTCAATTTATTTTTAAATCATTCTTTATTCTTTTTTTTTTTTAAAAATTTAAAAAATTTTTTTCATCATTTTATATTTAAAACCGTTCAAAAATTAAAATTTTAATTAGGTCCCCAATAAAAGTTTAAATTTTTAAAAATTTTTATTTTTACAAGAAAAAAAAAATTAAAAATTTTTTCTTTGGTAAAAGTTATTTTTATTTTGTGAATCAATTAGTATATTTTTTTTTATTATTCCTTGTATTTATATAAGACATTTCTTTTTTTCGTATTTATAATGAATTTCTAGAACCGGTATTGTTTAAAAAAATTTTGAAACATTTCAAAATTCAAATATAAATGATTCACATTTTGAAATAATCATTCAATTTTGTTCATTTTCTTTTTTTTTTAGATGATCGTTCCGTTATTTTGATTATATTTTCTTCTGTTAATATATAAACTCATTTTTATTTTCATAATTTAAATGTTTAACCAATATTTTTTCTTTATATAGCAAATTTTCAATTTTTTTCAAAAATATTTTTAGGTTCATATATAATATATCAAATTTAATTATCCAATTTTAAAAAATATATGATAAAAAATAATAAGATACATCTTTTTTTTTTTTTTCCAATTTTGTTATTAGAAACATTCCAAACATGTTATTTTTTTACCAATTAAAAGTCTTTAATATTCTATTTCATTATATAATAATATAATCAATATATATTATTTATAAATTTTTTAAGAAACATATATTAATTTTTTGTTTTTATCAAATATAAAATTCAAATTTATTAACAAATTTGTTTGATTTTTTTAATTTGAATAATTTGTTGATAATCCTGGCTACTCAAAATTGGAATAAAAATTAATTTTTTTTTTTTTTTTTTTTTTTTACATTCCCCTATCTTTATTTTCTTGAATGTAAATATATAATACATTTATGATATATTATTCATTTTATTATATTCATTTATATAAATTTTTAATTCTTTTCATTGTCAAATTGGTTATTTTTTTTTAAATTTTAAAACTATAACCAAGATTTTAAAAAAAATTTTTTAAAATTAAATTATATATAAATTATATATTTATAAATTATTTATATATATATATATATAAATAAAATTATATAAATAATATATCCATTTATATTTTTATTATTAAAATTTTATTTAGTTATTAATTTTAAATTGAAAAAATTTACACACTGTTCATTTAATTTTCAAAACTTTAAATTTTTTCATTTTTTTCCAAAAATTTTTTTCCATATTTTATTTTTTAAATTTTTTGAACCTTTATTATTTTGTTGTTTAAATTTATGGTGTTATTTTTTATTTATAGTATAATATCTTATCAATATTTCAATTTTGGTTTAAATTTGTTTAATTTTATATTTTTTTAAATTTTATTTTTGATTAAATATAATTTCAATATATTTATATTTATATATATATATTTATTTTAATTGATGGATTTAATTATATGATTCAGTTTATTATAAAGCTTTTTGATGTTATGTTTAAAAATTTTTTTGTTTTTAATTATTTTTTTTTGATATTTAATTTATTTGTTATTCAGATTTTAGTTATTGATCTCATCTAAAAATCAATTCTTCAGTGTTCATATATATATATATATATATATATATATATATATATATTATAACTTTTTATTTTTTTTTTTTTTTTAAGCATTTCACCCCAAGCAAGGCGGGGAAGCCACTAGGACGCAAGGGGTTACAGAAAATTTGGAGCAAGATCAGATAGGAGTGATAGAAGAAAGGATGAGGAGAAGGGTAGTGGATAGATCAAGGCAACTGGAGATGTCGATTGACATTACATTTGAATAGTTGGAGATTATAGCTCTCAGGGAAACAGGAATAGGGAAGGGAGTTCCACAGGCGAGAGGTGCGAGACATGAAGCTATTAGAGTAGAAGAGACGGCTACATTTAGGAGTTTCGACAGTGAAAGGGTGAGAGCGGGATGCCAGCCTCGTAAGGCGCTTGAACTCATGAAGTCTGGGAACCAGCGAATGCAGCTCCTCGGAGCAATTGCCATGAAAGTATTTGTAGAACAAACAGAGGGAGGCGGCGGTGCGTCTGTGAGAAAGTGACTGTAGACGAGATGCCAGGGCAGGGCCAACTACATTGCATATCCGCCTCTGGAGCCTATCAAACCCCCCGAGGCAAACAGAAGGGGCTCCAGACCATATATGGCAGCAATACTCCATGCAAGGGCGAATTGTTGATTTGTAGATCTGGAGGATCGATTCCGGGGAGAAAAAAACTTCCTGGCGCGGCTCAGGGAGCCAACTTTCCTTGCAGTGGACGAAGCAATTGACTCAATGTATTTCTTCCATCTCAGGTCAGCAGTCAACGTGAGACCGAGCAGCCGCAGAGAGGTGCTCTCGAGAAGTTGAGCGTCAGACATTCTAATGAAGGGAAGGGAAGGATCTCTGTGGTGATTAATAGAGAGCAGTTTTGTCTTGAAGCGTTGAAGTTGACCAGCCAATTCATGCCCCAGTTCACAATCGATTGGAGGTCCTTTTCGAGACGCACGGCCAGGTTAGTTTTGTCAGCGAGACTAGATTTGTTTTTTTGAGGCAGGAATAAATTGTGGTGTCATCCGCGTAGATGCCAACTTGGGAATTTATGGCGTCAGGAAGGTCATTTATGTAGATAAGGAATAAGAGTGGGGCCTAGGATGGAGCCTTGAGGAACACCTGCGTTCGTGGGATAGGAACTGGAGGAGAATCCGTTGAGAACGACCTTCAATTCACGGTTTGACAGGAATGATCGTATTAGGTTATATAATCGACCCGAAGAAGGCCGGCATGCCAAACCCTATCAAATGCTTTGGAGATGTCTAGTGCCACGGCTCGGGCTTCCCCGTTATTTTGAAGAGCTTGGTAGACTGTTTCAGTGATGGTCGTAAGCACATCGGCTGTAGATCGGGCAAAGCGGAAACCATATTGCTTGTCTGAGAGCAGATTATGGGATGTGAGGTGGTTAACCACCCCGGTATTGATTAGAGCTTCGAAGAGGGGAAGGAGACTGATAGGACGGTAGTTGGAAGGGTTAGAGTGGTCGCCGGAGTTCTTGAAGACAGGAACGATCGAAGAGGACTTCCAGCAGTCAGGAAAACAAGATTCCTTGAGGCAGTAGTTGTATAGTTTCGAAAGGACGGGCACCAGTTCATGCGCGCATTTCTTCAAGACAATGGCTGGTATCCCATCTCCACCACTAGCCTTGTTGGGGTCTGAATTAGAGATAACGCCCAGTACCAAAGATGGGGTTATGTTTAACCCACTCAATATGGCCTCAGTTCTAAGAGGGAAGTCGTGTATCGGTACACCGGAAGAGTCGAGCGTCGAGTTGAATGAAAATTTCCAAGCAAAGCATTCAGCCTTGTCGGTAGAGGAGGTCAAGACTTCGAACTGGTTGAATAAAGGAGGTATAGAGGGTTTGCAATTGTTCAATACGCTTCTTGCAGAGACGCCAATAATCTTTGGAGCCAAATTTGCGAGATGCAATACGTTCCTTCATTCGAGCCGCAAATAGTGACTTAGCATCATTGAGGACACGCTTACAATCGTTACGGGCGGAGGCAAAGAGACGTCTATTGCAGTCAGACATGTCGCTACGGTATAGGTGGAAGTAGTGGTTCCTATGGGCGATGGCGGCTGAGCAAGCAGCCGAAGAACCAGGGGGAGGAGCGCGACTTGACCCTATATTTTCCTTGATGGGATGAAAGCGTCGATTCCAGCTTTAACCCAGGAAGAGACCTCAAAGCACATTCTTGGACGGGGAGCTTAAAGACTCCATCCCAGGGGACATCGCGGAGGAAATCACGGAACGCGTCCCAGTCAGCTCGTTGATAGTAGAACGAAGTTCTAGTGGTAGGAGGTTCTTTATAGGGGGTGAGTTAAAGGAGATGTTAACCGATACTACTGCATGATCAGAGTTACCAAAAAAAGAGTTGCGAGGCGCTGCAGGATTCGGGGATGGAGGTAAAAAAAAGAGTCGAGTAGAGAGGATTTTAATTTGCCCGTTGACGGTCGAAATGTATATATTTTAAACATCGGTTTCTTGGTCAAATTGAAAATTCAACATTTGAATGGTTGTTAACCCTAAAAAAGATTTCCAATATGATAAACCCCTCAGCATAATGTTTTTAACATCCAAAATTTGACAAACTTTGCAGTCGAAAGTATGCTGTCCAAAAAATCAAAAAAAAAAATGAGAAAATGGAAAATTAAATGTCTTTGACTAGATGCTAAGGTGTCTTGACAGTATTCTAACATTTGTGACAGTATTTTTGTAATATTGTCTGAAATTGGCCAGGGGAATTAATTTTTTCTATAACCTGTTTCTAAATCTTATTTAAAGAGTATTCCCAAGAGAGAAAGTAGCCGATTATAATAAAATAAAATTCATTGCCCCAATCAGGTCGACGCTTTTGACATAAGGTAATTTGTATCATTCAGTTGTTATCATGAAAAGAAGGCAGACAAAAGTTTGCTGGCCCATGTGAGTTTTTTTCAGTGAGCAAAAACCCATTTAAATTTTAATAATTGTTTTTTATTTTTTTTGTTTTTCTTTTTTAATTTTTTCTATTCCCCCAACCCAATACATTAGTATCCTCGGAAAATTGTCTGAGATACGGGCTTGGGATTATTAATTTAATAAGATTTAGAAACAGGAGATAGAAGCGGCTTTTTTTATTTATTTCAGGGATTAATAATATATTTATATATTATATATATATATTATATAACTAGAATTTTTCCAAAATAATGTTTTTGATTTGTAATCAAATTTTTCTCGAAAAAAAAAAAATATTTAAAAAAAAATAGATAATAAACATGAATTTCTGCCAAACAAAAAATCGCTTTTAGATGCAGGTCTGATTATAAATTAAAAAAATTCAATATGATATAGTAAATGTATAATATAAAATGATATCCAATATGTACAAGACCTAGATATTTTCAATTGAGCCAAACAAACCTACCTAGGTTTCAATTAAACGGATCGTCAAAACTAAGATTTGGCAACGAGGCAAAGATTATTATATTTATATAAATATAAATAAATAGAATTGAATAATTTGTAAACAATCTTATATATATATATATATATAATATTATATATATATATATATATTTATATATAAATTTCCCAAAAAGCATATTTTAGTCTGATGAATTTTCATTTTAAAATACGAAACCCTTTAATTAAATAATTTTCGAATTTTTTTAATCTGTCTTCCCTAAAATATTTTAGCTAATATTTAATTTATTAATTGCTCTAAGATACATTTTTTTTTGTAAAATGTTATTTATTCAAGAAGTACATAAAAAAATATGCATTAAACATATTCTTTTATTATTTTTCATTAAATAAAATTATTTCTTTGATACCAGGAAATAATTTGAAATTTTAATTTACCATGCCAACGTCCATGAAATTTAATATTTATTTAGATAAAGAATTGTCTGTTATATTGAGTACAATGTTTAAAAAATGTCATAAAAAAATAAATACAAAAAATATTTGGAACAAATCATAATTACGGCCCATAATGATGAAATTTTATCTAGTCTTATAATATCAGTAATAAAATATCAATTGTCAATATAATTTCATAATTTTTTATATTGGGTAAACATTAATCAATATGACTATATTTTTAAAATTTGAAAGTTTTCAATTCCTAATTTTAATAAACACAACACACAACACAATAATATATATATATATATATATATATATATATATATATAAATATAATCATATATATATATATATATATATATATATATATATATATATATATATATAAATCTATTAAATTTCCATTGACAATTTTTTTTTATTTTAAAACAACATTTGTCTATTTTAATTAATGAAATCATGCATGAATGATCAAGATGATGCCTAAATACACAATGTCTATATATATATATATATATATATATATATATATATATATATATATTTTAATTTTTTACATGCCTTGAAAACAATTTGATTTAAAATTATATTATCTTTTTATTTTTCAAACATCTCGATGAAAAAATTAAATTTCAAATATATGGTTATAATGTTTTTATTTAAAAATTTCTTTTTTTCAATATT
>CAHIKZ030001510.1:922500-945000 GCA_903632075.3 Acanthosepion pharaonis | reverse complement strand
ATCATCGGACATTTTAATTTTTATTAAAAATCTGAATATAATCAAGTTTCTAAATGTCTAATGATCTTATCATTTAAAATCCTGATTTTTTACTTACATGGGGATTTCATTTTCCATTTTTGTTAAAAAGCCAAATGAATTCATCCCATTTATATCTTTATTTCCTCAATGTCTGGTTAGTTTTGTACAGTTCTAATTTTCAAAATTGAATTATGACTTTTATAATATTTTTTTTTAAACTAAATTTAATCATGCGGATAAGCTATCTATTATGATGACCCAAATTTGTTCTATCATAATATCTTTTAAAAACACATTTTTTTCACTATGGAAAGCCACAGCATTGTGTTATGGTGGAACACACCTATTCTATAGTTAATAGACTCTCCCACCTATAATAAGTAGGAGTAGTAAGAGTCGTAACAGTCGCTCAGTGAGTTGGTCAGTCAGTCGTCGATGTCGGACGACTGTTAGTCGAATACGAAAATATCAGCCACCACCACTAGATTTCTGCTGTGTCATTACCTATTATATCAAGTTCCTAACGTTTTGTACGTCGAACCTATTTTAGGACCGACTTAGTGAAATACAAGCCTCTACAGGTTTTTCATATGCTATCTTTGAAATTCCAATACTTCCATTTTTTTGGGAGGTAGTTTCAGAAATTGATGGTTATTTTTCTTTAGCTTATTTTTTCGATTGAAGATTTTTATGCAGTTAAGAATATTTGGAGGAGTGCTTATCAAAAAAATTCAAAAAAACATGATTTAACTACCAAATTAAACGGCGTGCTAAACCAAATGATGTTTCTTTTTCTTTAGGTACACCCATTTGGTTAATATTTTTTGGGTTGAAATCAAGTTTAGTCTCTTTGTTTTGTTTGTTTTGTTTTACGGCATATCAACCTCAATGGGTTATTTAATGCCGACAAAATTTTTCTTGCTGGTAATGTTTTTCTTCAAAAATCTATTTCTGGGAATAGTTTTCCTTGACGAAATCTATAGCTGATCATATTTTTTTCAAAGAATGTATAACTGTTTGCATTGCTGGTATTTTAAAAAAAGTATTGCTGATAATAATTTTTCCTTCAAAAATTATTGCTGGTAATAATTTTTTATTACAAAGTATTTCTGGTATTAAAACTTGTTTTTACACAAGTTTGGGTGTTAACTATTTGCCCATAGCTGGGACCCTAACAAGTGCTTCTACCCCAGGTCAGGGTGGACCTGAGAACACCAGCAATTAAGAGGTGTTTCCACGCTCCTCAAAACCTGGATAGAGGTCTTGCTGCTGGACGGAGTTTATCGTCTTACCCAGGACACAAGTTTAGTCTGTATGAATGTCTCCTCATTCTTATACCTTCATTTTTTTCCTCAAAATTATTCTTGCATGAGTAATTTCTTGATAGTCTGTATTCTATTCCTTTAGGGATATGTTTAATTACAGCTTTAGTGTGGTTGGATTCAGCATTCACGTATTTCAGTCTGTTGTTGGGTTTCTTATATATGGAGACGTTACCATTTTGTAGATTTAATTCTTGGACGTAGAACTAAATATATAGAAAGAATGACTCCGAGGCTGTTGTAATCAAAGAGAAACAGCCAATATTAAATAAGGTATCTTTCTCCATATTTTTAACAGTTATACGAGTTAATATAGCACAAGGCCGACGGGGAAGTGCGGAAAAGCTAGCCGACACTAACTATCCTACACCTAGGTGATCCGATTCACAACCCATTTATTCTAAAATTTTCTAAATCACCACAAGGACCCATCTTACTTTATTCGATCTAACATCTACCCCAATACAAATATTCGTTAGAGTCCTATTAAAAACACCTATGATATAAAAATTGTAAAATATGTATCGTATATTGGATGTCAAAAAACCGCATGTGGCTCGAGAGACGTGGTTTAGCCGCCACTGCTGTATACAGTCCAAAACCATAGTGGATTGTAAATTGAAGTGTGTTTAAGAATAAACGTAAAATTTGACGGTTTAAATGTTGTCAGCTGGAATGATTTGAAATTGTTTCCAGTAAATGTGACAACGCCGAAATGAAAAAACAAAACAAAAAAACAAAACAAAAAAAAAGACAAAAAAAATCTGTTGCGTAAATGAATACCAAACACAATATTTGAAAACGAATGTAGCAACATTCGAAAGTACTCGGAAAAATAATGTAAAATTAAAAAAAATGGACTATCGATAACTTAAAGCAACTAATTCAGAAATCTTTAAAATTTAATAAATCATTTTATAGACAAAACTGATCAATATTACTTAATATACAGTGTGTCTCAGATAAATCTGGAATTTTACGTGGTAAAAGCGTCGTGGCGTCACAGCGTAGCTAGGTTTCTAGAGCGTCATTACAAAGTAATATACCTCAGAAGCTGTCTGGCCATTGACGCACAAGCCGCTTAGTAATTTACATGTCTTAAAAATACGGTCGTTGAGCCGCTGTTGTGGATAGCCTATGTACAGGCTATAAAGCCAAGGAAATCATTGAATGGTTCAAATATCCTAAAACCAAAGTCTACCATCTTGCGAAGGCATATGGGGCCTCAAACGACAAAGACAATTTCAGAGTAGAACGCAATACTTGTAAGAAGCTCTCTGGCGCATTCGGGACACAAGGGTTTCGTGAGAAACCCAGCAAAAGCAGGAGGTAAATAGCCAAGAAAATGGGTAGCAACAAGGGTAAAATTGGGCACATTGTCAAGGAGGACTTGAATTATAAATCTTGTGCAATCAAGAGGCGCCACTTGCTCACCGGTACCGCTGGTCGTCCGACTCATGCCCCAACACCTCATCGCCAGACTGTAATACTCTCGACTATTTTGCGTGGGGCGTCCTGAAGCGGAAGATGAACAGCAGGCCCTATAACAACAAAGAGGATCTCAAATCATCCATCAGAGGGACTCCATGGCTAACATGAACAGTAACACCATCGCTAACGCTTGTTCCAGCTTCCGGTCCCTCCGCTAATTGTAGTAACATCGAGTAATTTTTCTACCTTATGTAATCGTTTTGTATCAGCCTGACTATGTCTTCCCATTTGAGCAATGGTGAGAAGAAAAAGATCATTCAAGCCTTCAGTAATGGTACCAATATTCATACTATGGCTTCCATCTTCAAAGTCCATCCAAATACCTTCAAGAGAATGGTGAATAAAGAGGGAACAGTCGAGAGGAAAACTGGATCAGGAGGTCACGACTAGAAGAGAGATTATCATTTCAACTTAGATCTAAATACATTCTTATTAAAAACAGTAGAGTCCAATACCGTTATAAAAAACCTATCGGAGAATTCCTAGTCGCCAACGCCTGCTCCAGATTCCAGTCCTGCAAGAATATAATTGTTCAAATTGAAATATAAGCCACATCGAGTGATTTTTGTACCTTGTGTATGTGACTAACTGTATCTAAAATTTTATTGAAATATATTAATTGGTAAATAAAAATCGCTTTTTTTAATTATCTATTAATTTTTCTGGATTAATTTGCGCCACACTATATATTTTAAAAATGTTTGTTGAAATAATTTCAACAAGTTCTGTCTATCAAACAAGTTTAAAGAAAAACATCCAAGATTTGTTCATTTGATACTTTAACAAGTTTTTTGTTTAAAGGATTTTTACTTGAGATAGACCTACATAGGAAAATTGAACTCAAAAAGATGGAACTGAATGAACTTGACCTGACTATACCATTTACCGTGCAGATAACCCCTACGCTATATATCCGTCGGGGGGGGGAGAGAGAGACAGAGAGAGAGACAGAGACAGAGAGAGAGAGAGAGATAGCGTAAACGTGAAAGTGAATACAGTACAAAATATAATTACATAAATAATTACCTGGGAAATTAGAAAATTTATTAAAATAATTTCATCGGCGCTACACGTGGATGGATCAGCGCTGGCTGAAAATTGAAGCCTTGCTTTAAGGAACTAATTCTGAATCAAATCTGAAGCTTTTACACACACTGTCTCTCTCTCTCTCCTTCTCAAAGGTGAATTGGTTTTTGGTTTTCTATAACTTGGAACTAAACCGGATCTTTCGATTTTCCCAATTACTTTATTAAGGAATAAACAACTTTCGTAAATTACGCACTTGACCTAACTGAAAAAAAGCAAAGAAGAAAGATTTCGAATGACGTGTAGAAAAAGCTGCTTATGAAAATTGTCATTCCAAGATCAGGGGCCTGATTTAATGAATAGTTGAAGATGGGGACACGGTCTATGATCCACTTTACTGCGGGCTACTTAGCGGTTCTTGTACATGGAAATATGGATGTCCTTCTCCTTTTGGTTTAAAGGAGAGAGAAAAAACAGAAAAACAGAAGAAATGAAAGATTATGAGGAAAGGGATAATGAGAAGCTTTGAAGCAATGGCGCGCTTTGAGAGCAAATCCCACTGGCAATGTAATTTCGTAATTATTTCAAAGCATTTTTTTCAGACGTAAGGATGACGAGGAGTAATCTAATGATGTTAGAAGCCAGGAAGACTTCTATCTATCTATCTATCTATCTATCTATCTATCTATCTATCTATCTATCTATCTATCTAAGTTCTTTTCATATCTATCTATCTATCTATCTATCTATCTATCTATCTATCTATCTATCTATCTATCTATCTATCTAAGTCCTTTTCATATCTATCTGTCTATCTAAGTCTATTCATATCTATCTATCTATCTATCTATCTATCTATCTAAGTGTTTTTCATATCTATCTATTTATCTATCTGTCTATCTAAGTCTATTCATATCTATCTATCTATCTATCTATCTATCTATCTATCTATCTATCTATCTATCTAAGTGTTTTTCATATCTCATCTATTTATCTATCTGTCTATCTATCTATCTTCATCTATCTATCTATCTATCTATCTATCTTTATCTATCTATCTATCTATCTATTCATTGCTATCTTAATATCCAACATCTATCATCTATCTATCTATCTATCTATCTATCTATTGCTCTATCTATCTTTCTATCTGCAAACTATTATCTATCTATCTATCTATCTATCTATCTATCTATCTATCTATCTATCTATCTTAATTTTTTATCTTTTTTTCTATCTATCTATCTATCTATTCATCTATCTATCTATTCATTTTATCCCTGTATTTATTCCTGTATATCTATCTATCTATCTATCTATCTATCTATCTTCTATCTATCTATCTATTTAATCCAAAATCAAAATCTCTATCTTCAATATAAAATTTTGAAAAGTAAAAGAAGTTAAAAAATGAAATTATTTTTCATGAGTTTTTTTTTTTTAAAATTCTATGTATGCTTGTTTATCGTAACGCTCCGAGGTATGGAGTGTACCGTGTAAATTTAAAGCTTCATAACGAATATTAGCTTTCGTGTAGGTATAAACACATTATCCAACCTGATAGCACGTTCTCTCGGATCTCTAGTCCACCCCTCACCATTTCACCAGAACCTTTCCCAGTACCAATTACTCGTTCAGATTTTCTCTGGTTTGCTGGTTCAAGGCCTCGATTTGCATCTCAGAGTTCTGTATTTTATGTGTTACCATTTATACAGACAGGAAGTTCCACTCAGACAGCTTGTTCTCCGAGAACTGCAAGTTTGTGCAACAGACTCCCGCGAGAATGCTTTCCCGACTATTAAAATCGTAATTTCTCCAACTGATATCTATCCTACATATCCTCATGATATGCCCATCTTTCTCCTCATTTTACGTTCTTAAAACTATTTAGTAGCCGTCTACCTTAAGTGGCTCGTATGCCTTCTATTGAGTGAACAATAGTAAAATATATATATATAAAACTATTCTGGTCTGTGCCTATTTCATTTCTTTGTAGGGTCAAAGCGCCCAATTCCTATCGGAACACCTTTCATACCCAATCATGCATTTTCTTGTATTATTATTATTATTTGTGTGTATTATTTTTCCTGCTTTGTATCCTGTAGAGCCGAGTCCAAACTATGGTCCTTAGGCCCTATACGAGAAGTATCATTTAATTGATAACATTTTTCATAGTATATGTGATGTTCCTAGTAGGGCCATCTTCTGGGCAAACTTTTATGTTGATGTTACGTGGGATACTGTTAGTAAAATTGTTCATTCCTTTTCTCACGAGGCCCAGAGCTCCGTTTACTATTGGTACAGTCTCAGTCCTCATTCACCACATCCTGTTAATTTCGATCTCCAAGTCCTTGTATTTGGACAATTCCACGATAATTTTCATGGAGATGTTTCTCTCAGATGGAACTGCTTATGTCAATAAGCATACACTTCCTGAATTTCATGTCTTTTATGATAATATCAGGTCTGTTGGCCTTTATTTCCCTTTCAGTTTGAAGAGGCATGTCCCAGAGGATAGTTAAATTGTTATTTTGGGTAAATGTGTCTGGTTGGTGCACATACCAACATTCAGTGGTTTCGATTTTGTGCTTCTCGTATATCTCCCAGTGCACATATGTCGCTACCTTGTTATGTCTCGGGGTATATTCATTTTTCTCCAGTTCTGGACATCCTGAGATAATATGGTCAACTGTTTCATCATATTTTCAGCAGATCCTGCATTTATTATTATTATTTTTTTTTTTCTTTGATTTCTCTCGTTTTAAGAGTTTCTTTCAGGGTCCCTAAAAAAATCAATCTAGAAATTCATCGTCATACATATTTTTTATGATCAAAAAAAAAGTAAAAGATTATTTATAGATTGAGCCCTTCGTAAGGTGTTTCAGGCTGTTCTTTTTAGAACAATTTTTCTGTATCTCCTCAGGCATGGACTTTCATCAACCCTTCAATTAGTCTACTGGAATCTTTTTCCAAATCTCCTTTCATCAAAGTTTCAACTAATACAGGGATTGTTGATGTTCTTTGCCAAATTTTCATTTTCTATTTCCTTTCCTTGTATTTTGACAAAAACGAATATATTCAAAGATACATTCAAATCATCAATACTATATCAATAATAGGCAAATTTTTTCCTTTGGTCTTTAATAACAATATCTGGGCTGGTTGATTAATTATTTTTCTGTCAAAGTGCATTGTGTTTTCCATTTTGTTTTCAAAAAAACTTCCTCATCTCCGTACATTCTAAAGACGTTCTTTTCTGGTACCAGGATTCTTTAATTGAAAAATTTCCATTAATTAAAAAAATTCAGATTTTCCAACAATAAGATAATTATATAATCTGTATGTCGGGTTTTATATTCAAAGGGTAAAAAAATTTAAATAATATTATTATTAAATTATTATTATTATCATTTGATTAAATCCCAGCAAGATTTAAAAAAAGAAATGTTGATTAAAAAAAAGCACAGTATTTGACAATGTTAAACAATTTTTCAACTGAACATCTGTCTTCTAGAAACAGTGATTTGAATTTGTGATAGAATTAACTTTATTCATAGAAGAGGAAAACTCAAAGAGAAACATCACAATTTCTACAGAGGGTGAAAATTGTACTGATTCCGATTTAATATACACCGTCAAGTGTACCAAACTTGACTTGATATATGTGGGATGCACAACGGAAAAATGAAGTAAAATATTCAATGGACACATGAATGATGTCAGAAACAATAATATGACATTAGCAGAATATATAAATCTTTTCAAATATTTTATTACAAACGACTGTAATTTCGACAAGCATGTTAAGGTGCAAAATGTCCAATTTTTTTGATTTAAAAAAAATTTATCGAACCATATTTACCCCTTTCTTCGAAAAATCTTTAATTAAATAAATTTTTAATTAATAAAACTTGTATCACTAAATCATTAATATATTTTGGAAAAATCAAAGAATTAATCATAAAATGCAATGAAATGAAATCTATAAAAGAGAAATTTGGACAATCAAATATTATTATTAAATACATTTATCCGAGAAACTTGTCGCGAATTTAATTCAACAATATTTCGACAATGTGTTTATCTAAAGAGGTAATGTAAAAAAACTTTATGGAAATATAAAAATAAAAAATAACTTATAAAATATTTCAAGTATTTGAACAAATATATCATTTGTCTTGTAATTTATATAAAAAATATTGTAAATTAAATCCTTGTTTTAAAAAATCAAAACGATAATTAAACGCCGATTTTGTAAAAATATTTATGCAAAACATCATCATGAATAATTTTTTTTTAATAATACAAAATCTTTTCTTTTTTTGCGTTAGTTGATTAATTAAACTTTTTATTAATCAAATAGTTTAAAATAAATCCCATTCAATATTGTGAACTATTCAATGTACCAAAATGATTTGATTTATGTGGGTTTTATATTTAAAAAATAAAAGATTCAATGGACATTTTTGGTATTATGTCAGACACAACAATGGGTGATTTCAATCAACAGAGCGGAGAACATTTTATTATAAATGAATTGTAAAATTAAAGCATCTTTAAAATTATGTATAAAGGAAAAATATTGATTCTCAATAATTAAATATAAAAATAAACCGAATGTCAGGAGACAAATAATAAGATTGATACAAAGCTATTTGATTAATTCCTCTTAGTAACGGAAAATTTCAAAATATTCAAAAATCCCCTATCTTATTAAGCAAATTTTCAGTTGCATATGAAAAAATGCTTTAGGCGTTTCATTTTTTGATGCCTTTTATTACCAAAATTGCCATTTTTTTTACAATTGCAAGAAAAGCAAAAAACATAATAAGATTTAAATTTTTTGTAGATTTAAATTGTGGTTGGTGACTTCAGTTTGACTGGAAAAGATTCTGATATATACTCATTGAAGGAATCAAATTCCTGGTAACCTAAAATAGAATGTTTTCTTTTACAAAAACAAACAAAAAAAAAAAAAATTTTTAAATTATAGCTCACTTTTAAAAAGGGCTTTATCTATGTAAACTATCTGTGATCTTAATTTTTTTTTCAACAATAATTTTCATTGGAAATTTTATGATAAAAAATTTCTTGAAAAAAGGTAAAAAAAAACATTTTTTTTAAAAGAAAAATTAAACGATTTACCAAAATTTTAATAATAATAATAGTAATTCCTTAATAATAATAATAATTTTTAACTGCAAAAATACTTAAAAAAAAAAAAAAAGACGAATGCAAAAATACAAATTAAATGGCAAGATAAACCGCTTCATGGCCAATACTCTGCCCGTACCAAACAAGCTGATTTAAGACAAAACCCGTATCCATCAGTGGCTACGTAGTGCAGGGTTGAAAGCGGAAACTGAAGGTTTTATCCTTGCTGCATTTTACCAATGCTTGCTAACTAGGAATTATCAAGCACATATACTAAAAATATTGTGTTAGCCCAAAATGCAGATTCTGTGATAAATATCCAGAAACGATTGATCATCTTGTATCAGGTTGCACGGTGTTGGCACCCACTGAATATAAAACCCGACATGACAGAGTGGGCCAATATCTGCACTGGAAAATCTGCAACTTCTACGGAAGGAAACTGAAAGAAACTGGTATGAACACCACCCAGACCCGGTTACGGAGATAGGACCTGTTACAATTCTATGGGACTACACAATACACACTGACAGAACAATCAAGGCCAACCGCCCAGATATTGTTATTAAAGACCACAAACAAAAAAAAAAGGTGCCTCCTTATTGATATGGCAGTCCCTGCTGACTGCAATGTATCTTTGAAGATATTCAAAAAGCTGTCAAAATACAAGGACCTTGAAATAGAAATCTCGAAAATGTGGCATATGGGAACATCAACAATCCCTGTTGTAGTTGGAGCCCTAGGACTGGTTGGAAAAGATTGCAGTAGACTAATTGAAGGGATTCCTGGAAGTCCATGCCTCAAGGAGATACAAAAAATTGTTCTGACAAGTACAGCCCACACTTTACGAAGGGCTTTATCTATGTAATTTTTTTTTTTTTTTTTTTGTCAGTGGAAAGTGTCATGATGCCATTTCTAACCTTAGGTCCCTGGGCGGGACCCGGAAAGAAATGTGTAAACGCCAGAAATCAAAGAAAATAATAATAATAATAATAATAATAATAATAATAATAATTCCAAATAAAATGAAAAATGATAATTTAATAATTTGATGAAACAATTTTGAACAAATAAAAGGAAATAACAAAATCAATTTACTTTTCAGAAATGACAAAGAAAATATGATTTATACTAAGATTTTTTTAAATCCATTCAGAATTCATTTTAATTTAAAGATCTGTTTTATTGGAAATTTAAAAAATTTTATTTTTCGAATAAAGGTCCTAAAAACTGTCAAATGAATTTTTTTTTTTTATATAAATTTTGATTTTACCTAATAAAATTGAAAAATTTAAAATTTCAAATGGAAAAAAAAATTTGTTTAATATTACACAAAAAACCTGGAATGGTAAAAATTATGGAACAAAGAAAAGACCAAAAAAAAAACAATTTTATTTAAAAGCATGTTTTATTAAAGCTGAAATTTACCTATAATTTTTAAAAATGAAAATTAAATTTCGAAAATTAGTATACGAAACTTTATTTATGAAAAAATATAATTTTATATATAGTTTAATGTCATAAAATTCACACATAAAAATTTGAAAATTTTTTGATGATATATTTGAAATAATGAATATTATCATTATTTTTAACCCTTTTTAAAGGGAAATTCTGATTATTTTTAAAATCGATTTTTATTTTTTTAAGTAAATTTTTCCAATCAAATGAATCATTATTTTAATTCATTTAAATTTAAAAATGATAATAAAATAATTGAAGTTAAAAAAACATTTTCAAAAAAAAAGATTAACTGACAAATATTCAACCAATCAAATTATTGAATATCAATTATTTTTTATTTAATATGAGAAATTAATTTATTTTTATTTCTTAGAAATATTCCAACAAAAATTCAAATTTTGAAACTGTTAAAATGAAAAAATTAATTTCCAAAAATTAATTTTTTCATTTGATTCCATAAAAAATAAAATTATTTTTAAAAATTTTTAAAGACTTTTAAAGGTTCGTACTAATTCCTATTTCTTTATTATGACAATCGAAAAATAAACCTGATTTGATATTTTTTTTCATATTTATGATAGTAATAAAATTTTTTTTTAATAAAAATATGTGATTCTTTATTAAAAAGAATATGACATCAAAAGATGTTTTAAATGGAAAATTTTTTATCTTTAATTCTTATTATAATTTAATTTTTCATATTAATTTATTTTTATTAATTTGGTCTATTATTGTATTAATTTATATAAAAAATTTAGTTATTATAGAAACATATAATTTTTCAAACAAAAAAGTCAATTAATTGAATAAAGTTAAGAAATGAAATTCAAAAATGATTACATTTAATCTTTCTATTTCACTAAAAATCAATTTTTAACTTACATTGTTTTAAAAAATTTTAATTTAATAATATAATGTTCCATAAAATTATATATTTGCAGACTAATTGGAGTTGAATTTAAATCGCCTGTGGATGATAATGGGAAATCTGTTTTAAAAAAAAAAAAAATTAAAGACGTATTTTAATTAATTTCTTACAGATCCAGGCCGTCTATATTTATGGTTTATGGGATTTATCATAATGGCCAGAACGAAATTTCCTATATAACCATAATAACTGTATTATTTATATATGAAAGTTCATATAAACCAAAATTAACGTGATTTCATTAAAAAATTGCCATTTTTATTTTTTTTAAAAAATCATCAAGTTAAAATATGAACATTTTAAAAAAAATTAAACAAAAAAATGTGGTTGCATGTAAACCATATTTTATATTGAAAATTATTTATGAACAATCGGTGGCATTCTTATGATGACCTTAATCCAATAATATATCAACTACCGATAAAAAATTTTTATAACTTTTAAAAAAAAAATTTAGTTTTCTTTAAAATTTTGAAATTTCATATTTTGACATTCATTCCAATATTAAATTTCATTAAATACTTTTTGACCCAAAATTTTTATTTAAATTTTAAAATTAAATTTATAATTTTTGGAAATTTTTTTAATTAAAAAGTTTGGATTTTAATCTATGGATGTTTTTTCAGAAAATTTACATATAAATTTTATATATAAAAAATAATTTAAAAATTTTAATTTTTTTATAAATTTTTATCAGACAATAACATAATTTTTGAATTATCTAAAAATAAATTTTTAAATATATATTTCATAAAATAACATAAATATTTATTAAATTATAGACAATAAAAAATCGACAATAAAAATATTTTTCAAATTAATTTTCTTATTTTTTATTTTGTTATATTTTATTCATTTGGGATTTTTAATTTATTATTATTTATTAATATTTTTTTATTTCAAAATCAGAATTTGATTTTTTAAATTTTTAATTTTTAATGCATATATGATATTTCTCCAGTTTCAAAGTAATCAAAAATGAAAAAAAATTTTTTATTTTCATTTATTTTTGAAAAAAAAAAAAATTTTTCTAATTCCAATTTCTTTTTTTTATTTTTTTTATTTTTCCCAAATAGATATTAAAAAATAAAAATCTTTTTATTTATTTAAATTTTTTTTTTTTTTTAAAAATTTAAAATTCATTCTATATTTTTTTACATTTTACATATAACAATACCTTGAAATAATGAACCATATATTGTATAATAATTAAATTAAATTTAAAGCATGAGCTACAGAAATTTGTTCAATTAATCTATCGGAACTATCATTTTAATTGATCCGATTCATAATATTGTTTCTATTACTTTAAAATTCCTGAAACATTTATATAAAAATTTTATAATATATTAGGCGATAAAATTTTGATTATTTATTTTCAATATTCCTTCCTATAAGATATATTACAATATGCATAAATTGTCAAAGAAAATCCTAGATATTTTATTCTTGATGTCAATGATCAACTTGATTTAACAATAACGATTTATTTTTCAAATTTCTGTTTATCATTTTCTATAAAAATTAAATTGTTACAAGTTATCTCTTTTTCCATTTTTAACTTTGTCTGGGGTTTTTTTCTTTAGTAGACATTTTGAATTTCCTTTCTGTTATGGGACCTTACCCATAATAACATAATGGACTATTCCATACGTAATAAATACTGCGCCTCAAGAGGAAGCAGGGAGTTCAGTCTGAAGTCTGGAGTGAGGTCCGTCAGAAGTCCGACAAGTCAGTCAATCATGTCAGTCAGTCAGAGCATTAGAGTCAGTCAGTCGAGTCAGTCAGAAGCAGTCCGAAACAGAGTCGCGTTCAGACAATTACTACTAAACCTGATTGTTCGTACTAACACTTTCTACTTCTCTGTATATATTCCTGTTTGTAATATATCTGTGTTATTCCATATCCGTGTTCGAGTTCTTCTTTATTGGTTCTACCTTGGACTATCACCGTGGTACAAGGAACCGGACCATAACAAACATTTTTGCATTCCGTAAAATATAAATATAACCAAAATTATTTAACGTTTGTCAAACATTAAAAAAAATATTAAATAATCAAATTTTTGGAAAAATTTTCAAATTAAAATACAAATTTTTTAAATGGATATGGATGATCAAGAAATCATAAATTAAAAAATTTTTATAAAAAATTTTATTTCAGCATTAAAAATTTTCAATTTTCCATCAAAAAAGGTGCCAAAAAACAACTGTTTGAAAGAAATTCGGTGCATTTGTAAAATTCCTTTTTAAATTGCAAAATTTTTTTTTCTAGAAAATGCAAATTCATCTAAAATAACATTATATGGGATATAAAATGAAATAACAATTAATTCAATTTGTAAAAATAAAAAAATAAGAAATATATTATAAATCTTGATATATGGAATAAAACTAATTTATAAAAAAATAAAAATCTGTATAAATTGGTTAAAAAAATTCAATATAGACCATTGATTTTAGCAATTAAAAATGGTATAATTATCTGTTAATTTTTTCTAGATTTTTTAATTTGTTTTTTTGGAAAATTATTTTTATTTATATATATATATATATTTAACAATTTTTTACAACTTTCATTTGATTTAAATAATTACATATTATAATTCATATTTGAGATATAAACAATAACAGAATGCATTTCAACATTTATAAACGAAAATTTTCATTTTTTAAGACATTTGAATCCATCTAAAAGAATTTTTAATAAAATACAATTAAAAATGATATTATAAGCAAATATCATTTTTACTTTCATAAATTTTCGGATTATAAAAATATTTAAATCATTATTTTTGAAAAAATAAATAAATTTTAAAAATATTTGTAAATTTTTAATCAAAATATTTATGAATTAATTAAATATAATTATTCAAATTATTTCTAATATTTTAAATCTTTTGTATCATCCGATTGAACCGGCATAAAATCTTGTTGGTTGAAATATTTAAAATAGTAGTCGAATTCCAGGGGCAAAAATCTCTATTTTTATTGTAAGATTCAGTTCCAATTTTCTATGTGAGCGATCGGCGTTACAGTACCATTATCTCTTTTCATTTGAGGCCCACCGAACAATTGGTATTTGTTTGAAATATAACTTAACTGTCTTTACAATTTCTCGGTAGTGGATGCGCACTGCTGATGAGTCCCAAATATACAACGAAACGGCTCGTCCAGTGACTTTCTGCATTCTGTTGAGGTTTCTAATTACATTTGATCGATGAATTATATATATATTATATATATATATATATTTAAAATATATATTTATAAATCCAAATAAATTTTCATATGTATATAATCCATTATTTAAATAATCAAATGACATTTTTTACTTTTATTCCATTTTAGATTTTTTGAATAGGTAGGTTATATATGAATTTTAGGATTTCCATTCCAGTTTTCTTAAAATTATGTTTTACACTTTTACGTTTTATAATAAATTTGAAAATTGGGTTTTTTTCTTTGAAATGAAACCTAAAATTAAGGACGATTTATTTCGCCCTGAAAAAATGTTTCTAGTTCTTTCTTTTTTTCATACAATAACCAGATTGCAGTTGCTGAATCGACAAGATGGTATTCAATGGCGTGATCAAGACTATAAAAAGATTTATGAAGGTAATTTTAAAAACAAAATATCAAATGGTGTTTAACAGTTACCTTAAAATGAAAACTGGAGCAATTGTTTTAAAATAGAAAAAGAACTTGCAATTGTACGTTTAATAATTTTATATGCAGTCACTTGAATTTGACGATAAATCAGAATTGATTTATTGCTTCAATTGAAATTAAAGAAATCAAATAGTTATTATATAAATCGTATTTATAAGGGTATTCTATATATAAAATTGCATTAAAAAGAAAAAGAAATGACGTCAATATCTTGATTCCTGATTTTGAAAATGAATTTTTACATATTTTTTTGTTCATTTGCTTTTCTTTTAAATTTTAAAATTTGTTTAGATTTTAAATAAAGCCTTTATTGACCATTTACATTGTTTTATGTAAAATGTAGGTATAAATATTTTAAGCATATGTATTTTTCAAATCCAGATGTTGGAAGAGGTACTGTTCAATTAACTACTAAAAATGACTTCTTCTCAAGCCTGTTGACACAATGTGTGTCATGGTTTTATTTTCACAAAAATGGGATACATCAAATAGTTTAATAATTTCAGAACTATAAAGTGTTTTTTACCCACCGTCACAGAATCATTGCATTCCCTGCATTATATTGAGCTTGAAGAAAGGAGATATTTTCATTCACTGGATAAAGGGAAGGTTTATGGGACCTTACCCATAATAACATAATGGACTATTCCATTTTAATAAATACTGCGCCTCTAGATTAAGCAGAAAGTTCAGTCTGAAGTTAAAATACCGGCTAATCAGTTGAACTCTGTCCTTTTAGTCTTAAAACCACAATCGAAATTTATAACAAAGAAGGTATTTTTTCTTCAAAAAAAGACAACTGAACCCGTTTATTTATAAATTCAAAAATATTTTTGGCTTTAGCCCACCAAATATTTTTAGATCCCACGTTAAAACCGGCCTTTCGCCACATGATGTCCTCTTGGGGGGTGATTTTTAATACTGTTCCGTCTGAAGTCTGGAGTTCAGTCTTTGTCTGGTAACCTGAAGTCCGTCAGGAGTCTGTCAGTCAGTCAAGAGCGAGCGAAATCAGTCAATCGAAATCATAATTTCAGTTGTGTTCAGACAATTTTACTAAAAAAAAGGATTATAACAAAAATCTACTTCTGTATATTTATTTTTGTAATATATCTGTGTTATTCCAAAATCCGTGGCCGAGTTCTTCTTTATTGGTTTCAAATTACTATATCACCGTGGTATAAAGAACCCGACCATGACAGGAAATGGTTTATTTTTTCCGAGGAAAACATCGATTTTAAGACAAATTGTTATTTTAAAAATCCAATATTTACAGGCAAAATTAAAGACATTTTCAGCCGTCCAACAGTACAAAAAGTCCTAAATGGAAATTTTAAATTGAATGCGTTTTTTTTTAACCCTTTATTTTCGTTTTTAACAATATTTAGGTTGTTTTTAAATGGATCTAAAATTTTATAGGGATGTTTCAAAAAATCCATTACACAATTTTAACCATTTATTAATCATATTAACTACGAACACGGCCAATAAGTTAACTGTGTTCGTTAAATAAATGGGATATCTATAGCACTTTAAAAACATATAACACATAAACAACTAGTTAAATTTAAAAAAAAATAAATTCATCCTTGATAATGTCTTTAAGTATAGCCGAAAAAGTTTTTGACAGAACTAATTTGGAAAACTTTCTACACATCTCTGTGTCCAGAAAAACAAAAGGAATATTGTTTGAACACAAGAAAAATGAAATAAAAAAAAATAAAATTTCTAGATTTTTATCTGTCATTTTTAATGAAACATTCTGATATATATATATATATATATATATATATATATATATATATATATGTGTGTGTTGTGTGTGTGTGTATATATATATATATATTATATATATATATATATGTGTGTTTCTATCTATATTTTATAGATATATTTTTACAGTTTATACATCTTCTAACTCCAATATATATTCATGTTCCATGTACTATATATGTGATATCTAATGGCACAGTGGATAAAAGGCGTTGGTTAGATCCAGTGACAGACCCAAAGAAGGTGAGTTCAATTCCTGGTTAAGGCAGTGGAGAACTTTCAGAGGGAAAATTAGCAGGAGATAACTGATAACTGACATCCATCAAACATGGCACGTGGAATTAGAACAGTCTACCCCAGTGATCGAAATAAAGGGTTCAGTTCGAAATTCCTACCACCTGAAGAAGGCCGGAGCGTACAACTACCGAAACGTTGTGACAAATATGGCGACAAAGATGAGGACAATAGTCCGACTAATGTAAATACTGTATATAATCATGTGTGTTTATCCTATCTTCTTTGTGTCATTTATTCACTTATTAATATAAATTAATATGAACTTTAAATTGCATTTGAAATTAATTTGATTATGATTTTTTTTTCAAGATCATTGACAATTTATTAATAGAAATTAAGTTAAAATTTTTATACGTTGAATTATTTATTTTTCTATCATTTTACCTATATTTTTTAATATATCAAATAAATATTTATAAGAATTTTATTTATTCCTATATACAAATTTTTTGTGTTCTATATTCTTATATATATATATATATATATATAACAATAACATATATATATATATAATTTTATATATACATATATATATGTATATAACATATATATATATATATATATTTCTTAATTTTCCATGAAATTGATGAGTTGATGAAAATTTTAGCCTCATGAATGTAACGATATTTCATCATTCGAAAAAATTTTTTCATGTTTAAGTTTTATCTAATTATAACAAGGTCACATGTTTTTCGAAAAATTTTACTATTCTGTTTAATCGAACTAATGAATTTCTCATAAATAGATATTATAACATTAATTGACATCAACATGTCAATAAACAAAGTTATCAGTTTTACGTCATATCGATATATTCCAATCAGTTTAATATTAACGGTCATTTAATAATATTTGTTAAAATAAAAATAAATGAGTACTGTTAAATTTCTTAATTCATTATTATTTTTTTTTCCTATATTATATATATATATATATATATATATATATATATATATATATATATATATATATATATATGTATATCATATCCTTAATTATAATATGATATATATATATATATATTTAAAAGAAATTTTTATGTTTAACGTTCTTTTATAGATACAAAGTATTTAAAAAATGTCTTATTTAAAATTATAAAGTATTAATAATTTTAAAAAAAGAAACAAAACATAAAAATGTCTTTAATAAATAAATTGTCGGACTTTGTCCATTTCTTAATATATGACGTCATTTGTTTAATTTGATACGCCAAGATTAGTTATGAATGTACGAGATTCATGGAAGATTGAAGTTTATAAGCAAGTAAATTCTTGACCTTGTCTACCGAAAAGCTCCTTTTTTTTTACAGATCGGTAAGGCACGTCAGCGTAAATGATTGGATATAGGATGCAGGTTCGAATCCTGTCAAAGAACGAATATTTTCTATGAAAATTTCTCGGACATTCAGGCCGGTAAATGTTATTTAATACTGTTTATTATAAACAGAGCATTTACTTAAATACTTGTATCTATAAAAAAAAAAAGGTAAACATAAAAATGTCTTTAATAAATAAATTGTCGGACTTTTATTCTTAATATATATATATATATATATGCATTTAATATTAATATAAATATATATTTATTCCCATATTAATATAAATTAAATTTTTAATTTCATAACTTTATAAACTTAAATATTTTTAAATTAAAAGAAATTTAAATGTTTTCATATTAAAATTTTATTCATATAAATTTAATTCTATCTAAAATTTTTATTTAATATAGTTTATTTTTTCCAAAGATTCAATTACTATTTTTTACATCTTTAATCTTTTGTGAATATAATGGGTCTTTAATGATTTTGGTTTTTATTTTAATAATGTTCTTTTTCTGTTCAACAATATTTAATATTTACACAATTTGAAGAAAGACGAAATTAAAATTTATCATTCCCATATTCTTTTATCATTTACAGTTAAAAAGTTATCTACATTCAGTGAATTTTCGAAATTCACAATCGATTTTTTTTTTCACGTTGTTACCAATTTTCTAGACATTACGTTCAAGATCGTGTTTGTTTCAAAAATTGCATTTTTTTTTTTTTTTAAAACGTTCAGTGTCAAATATCGATGTTAATATAATTTTTTAATCATTTATTTTTTTAGTTTAAAATTTAATGTTTAATTATAAATTTATTTTTTCAAAAGATTTTTTTTTCCTTTAATGATTTTGGCATGATTGTTTTTTGCCTAAAAATGTTAATTTAAATTTTCAAGACATGAAAATGAGTTTGTGGTGTCCTTTCTGTTTTATTATTTTTCTATTCTTTTCTAATGTATTCCCATTTATATTTATTTTTTTTTTTGCTGAATTTTTTCTTTTGTTTTTTTATTTATAATATTTATATTATATATATATATATATATATATATATATATATATATATATATATATATTTATTTACAAATTTTCCTAATACTCCAATTTTAATTTAAATTTTCTTTCTTTTTTTTATTTCATTTCTATTTTATAAAAATCTTTTTAGATGCATAAAATTCTAAATTAAACAATTTTAATACAATAATATTATTCATAATTATATATATATTTTCATTTTATATGAATATATATTTTATTATCCATATATATATATATATATATATATATTAAATATATTTATATAATTTTTAAATGTTTTTTTTCATTTTATTTTTTTTAATATTAATAATTTAATTTCAAACCATTCAAAAAAAATCAATAAATTATAAAATATAAAGAGTTTAAAATACAACAAATTTGGATCTTGGTAATATAATATTTTATTTTAAAAATTTTTTATATCATATATTTTCTAGAAAATATGTTATATATATATATTAATATATTCCATAAAAATTTGGCAAATCTTTATCTGGTTTTTATATCATGTTTTTTTTTTTTATGTGTATAAAATATATAAATAAATGAAAGTGAAAATTTGTTAATGTGTTTTTCCATATAAAAAATAGGCATTATGTTATGCAATACTTATTATGTAGAATATAAGAATTAAGGCATAATATTTTTTTTTTCCATTGAAATTTAAAAAAAAAAAAATAAAATTCATCATTTTTTTTCTCTCTTCTTAAAAATTTGATTTATTATATATATATATATATATATATATATATATATATATATATATATATATATATATATATATATAAAATTCATTTTAAAATAGTTAAAAAAATATCAGTTAATGATCAAAATGTCATTTTAATTTTTTTTTTTCATCATCAAAAAGATTTCAAATTTTTTTATATATTTTTTTAATTATTTTTTTCATTGAACAAATATTGTCCATTAGTGTTTGATTCACAATTAATTTTTTATAATATATCTATAATATTTTATATTTAAATATATATCAAAAATTCATTTCCTAACCATTATTTCTAAAAATTTTAAATTAAATTTGATTTTTTCAATTTGAAATAATTATTTCTTTTTTATATATATATAAATATATTTATATATATATATATATATATATATATATATATTTCATTTTTTTTTAACAAAAAAATATGTTTTGGATTGAAATTTTTTTTTCATATTTTCCAGCTAGGATCATTTTTTTTAAAAATTTGTTATTTTGGCGATTTATACCCAAAAATTTTTTAAAATTTTCATTATATATAAAAATTTATAATTTAATAAATAAATATTCATTTGATTTATAAAACAAATATAATGAATACTAATATTCGAAATTCTGAATCAGAAGTCTTGTTTTATTATTGGCTTAATCATCATTGTTTTTTCTTACATTTCCTATCCATAATTAAAATAAAGGACAAAATATATTTCATATATTTATATATATAAATAAATATATATATACTTATATATATATATATATTTATAATTTATATATTTATATATATTAAATTTGTAAAAATTTACTTTTATATTGAATATATAAAAAATTTTCAAATCCATTATTTTATGATTTTTTTTTTTTTTTTAATTTTTAAAAAAAAATTAATGACAGAAAAATTTTTATAAATCTAAGTTTCTATTGAATGGAAAATATTTTTTAATTAAAAAAAAATAAAATTTTTAATTTATATATGAATGATTAATTTTAAAAATAATAAAAAAAAATTAAATAAAAAATTTCATTTATAAATTTTCCAATGAATTATTTTATTATAAATTTATAAAAAATTAAAATGTAATTAAAAATTAAAAAATTTTTAGGAATTTTATATTTTTTTAATATAATAAATATTTTTTAAAAAAAAATATATTTTTAATATATTTTTAAATTTTATCACGAATATTCCATAAATATTTTTAAAATGGAATTATGGTTTTCAAAAATTTTTTAATATATATATATTTTATATTAAAAAAAATATAATATATAATTGAGGAATATATATTTAAAAATCATTTTCTACATAATTATTAATTATAAATATATAATCTGATATCAAAATTATTAATTTTTTTTATATTTGGTTTTTTTTTTATTTATTTTGATATATTTTAAAATATTTTATTATAATTAAAAAGATAAATATATAAATTTAATAAAATTTTATGATTAATACTATTATCATATATGAATATATATATATATATATATATATATATATATATATTTATATATAATATATATTTAAATTGACTATCCTTATATTTTGTTTTTGAAGAAAACGATTAAATGAAAAAAAATAAAAATGTTCTTCTGTGATTTTTTTAAAAAATTTTATTTTTAAGTTATTTCTTTTGGACATTTTTATAGAAATAAAAAAAATGTAAAGTTTGTCTCAAAAAACAAAAAACATTTTCTTATTTAAAAAATTTCTTAAAAATAAAAAAATTTTGAATATCAAACAAATTATTCAAAAAAATCAAATTATTTTTTTTTCAAATTTTCTGTGCAAATTTCATTTATATATATACTTTTTATATTTTTCATTATATAAAATAATATTTATAAAAATAAAAAAAAATATTTTTAAAAGAAAAATTCAAATTCATCCTCTCGACTTATCTTTCCTTAAAGAACTTAACAACGTTAAACAAACACTAATTAACAACGGTTTCCCTAACTACCTTATAGACCAACAAATTAGACTATTCCTCCCCAAAGCAAGTAATAACGATAGCAATTTTTATCACAATATTAAATCATATACACATTTTTTATAAAAACCAAATGCATATTAATTACAAACAAGACGAATCTTCTCTAAGGCATATTATAAAGAAATATACTACTCCAATTGATCCGAATAAAAAAAAAAAAATTATTATCTATTATAAAAAAATTTTAAGACAGCCAACCTTATCCTCAAAAAATAACAACACACCAACTAAGTCAAAATTACAAAAGAACGAACATTATCTATGAGTTCAA
>CAHIKZ030001510.1:917500-920000 GCA_903632075.3 Acanthosepion pharaonis | reverse complement strand
AATGACAACATGTTACAAAACGGTGTTTATGTTTTGAATCGTTTCTTATGTCTACATTTAGAAAATATCTCATTACGAAGATTCAGCAGCTCATCTTGATTCTTATCTTTGATAATAAAAAATTTTTTTTATTGCCATGCATAGATCACACCGATCGCGGAAGTTATTAGGTGTTCTAGCTCTTGATAAGGTATCTCCATTTCAAAAAAATGGGTTTAATCCCTTATCCACCAGATCCCAGTAGTGTTTGGATAAGGAAGTTTGATTTCTGAGGTATCTATATCTAAATGAGCGTCTATGGTTGTATAGACGCTGCTTCCAATCACCGGCGGATATACCTATATATCTTTTTTTTTCTCGTTTATATTTTTCCTCAAAATTTTTGTTGCCTCGTATATTACATTTTCATACTTACATTTATATAATTGGACAATGGTCTTTATTCCTACAATTGCAGGTATATTACTAGATTGAGTTTCATTACTATGATAGTTTCTAAGTATTCTGCAATTATGGGAAGATATTTTTCTCCATATTTCTAACGCATGAGTAACTAATTTTCAGTTCTTCCTATTGAAAAAAAACATTTACGTAGTAGATGTTTACTGTGAAAATGTTTATCAATTAATTTCAGAAAAAAAACCTATATCAATGTTAGAGAGTCCTGCAATATGGTGGGTTGAACCATATTACCTTCCTTTCTTCTGTTTTTTAGTTCTGTTATTATTCTGATTTACAAATTCTCCGTTAAGTTTAATTCTTGTCTAAAACCACTATTTTTTTAGGGCCTGATTGTATATAAATTTATTATTTTAAATTTTTTTGGCTAGAAGATAGCCTATTTATTCTCGTATTCACAGTTTTGGGGATGTGATCTATCATTTGTTTATTTAATTTAGACTGGACGTTGATGTATAGGGGTGTTTGATAAACTTTATGGAATCCAAAAAAGGTATTATTCGATAGATTGAGTGTAATATCCAAAAAAACTATTTTTTTATTTGGAAGATATTTCAATTTTAAGTCCTAAATATTTGAATATATGTTTTATCTTCTTATGTAAGCTGGAAGTCAAGGGACCATTGCTATTTGGGACAATGATTATATAGCCGTCATCTCTATAAATTCCGACTTGGTTAAATTTAACTTATCTACTCAAGGTGTCAAGAATATATATATCCACATAGATCTGCAATTTTTTTAGAATCAAAGGCTCCCATAGATACATCGAAACTACCATTATTCTTCTTCAATGTAAGTAGCGTCATTGTATGTAAGTATTGATCTTCTTGACGCTAAAATAATGTCCAGATCATTATCCGTTATTTTGGTATATTTTTGGCGAAAAAAAAGGCTGTTAATTAATAGTTCCTCCGAAATAGAAGGGTAAAAATCCAAGATATCAAATTGGATGAAATTGGCTCATATTTTTTTATTAAATGATCTTTCGGAACCATTTAATCGTCTCAATAGTCTTTCCAAAAAATATTATGTTATTTATCCAGGACACATGATGTTATTTTCTTGATAATAGTAAATTTGAAAAATTAATCCCAACTCAGATTTGGAGGGATTAATTAGACGGGATATTTAAGCTATTGATTTTTTCGGCTTATGATCTTGAAGAGAATGTATGCATCTTTCATATTAAAAATTGCCCATTCTGTCAGCAACTCCATTTTTTGTTAAATAATTTGCAGATGTCTTCATTGATAGATGATAAATTCTATTGTTATTTTCTGTTTTTTTATAAGAGCTTTAATTTTTTTTGACACGAGTTTGTCATATTCAGAGGGTTTAATTTTATAGAAATTTTTATATTTGTATAGCTTTTAAAATAATTATATAATTTATTGGATTTTCTTTATATTTTTAATGTCTCTATATTTTTTTTTTTTTATATAAAAAGTTATTTATAATTCTTGAACTTAATCTTTTTAATTAAATCGATCAAATCGCTTTCCCAACGGTTTTAAATTTTCTAAGATTAAATTGGAAATTTCTTTTTTTCAAATTATATTTTTTCAGGATTTAGTTCTTGGTCATTTTTTGGATTACGGTAGAAAAAAGTTTTCAACTTCATTCTTATAATAATATAAATGATTCTGTCTTAATTTAAAATAAAATGTTTTGATAGAATGAATGGTAATAAATGTTTTTAATAAATTTATAAATATAAAATTTTAATCTCCATTTTTAATTATTTTCATAAAATATTCAGTTAACTATAAAGTATTTAAATAAATAGAAAAAAAATTAAAATATTAAATTTATATATATTTTTAATATTAAATTGTATATATATATATATATATATATAAATATATAAATATATATATATATATATATATATATATATATATATTTTATTTTATAAAAAAAAAGTTTTTATATATATAATTTAATAGAAATTTATATCCATAATAAGTATATATATATAATAAAAAAAAATTAAATATTATGTTTATATATGTGTGTATTACAATATAATTGTAATATA